>VDFB02352686.1:0-57078 GCA_007258455.2 Sequoia sempervirens
TGAAAGTCTCGGTGACAACAAGGGGAGACTTCAGTGTAATGTCCTACCGACATACGGGGGTCTCAGCGAAGGATGGTGGTATCGGCAAGAGGTCTCACTGACAAGGTGGAGTCTTGCCAAAATAGAACAGCATCGGGGAGAGTGGTCTACTTTTGCCATGAGGTCTTGCCGACTGCAAAGGGTCTTGATGACAGGAGAATAATATCGGCGAGAGTGGAATGATTTCGCCATAGTGTCCCAATGACCAAATAAAGTGTTTCCGAAATGAAAGAGGCCTGGGCCTAGCTCGGGATGACCGACATGAACTCGTTGAGATGTCTCCCTGACCAATGTTGGTCTTGCCAACTAGCGGTAGCCTTGCCAACGTGTTTTCTCTCTTCGGTGTAGTGGATGCGCTGGATGAAAGGTCCTGTCAATACAGTGAGGTCTCGGTGAAAGGGGCGTGAGTTCAGGGTAAGGTCTCCCCGAAATGAAGAGGTCTCCCTGAGAGGGAATGTGCTTGCCGAGAGAAGAGGGGCTTGATATGAGGTCTTCCCGACCGCTTTATCTCTTGCCGACAATGATGGATTTTCCAATGAAAGGGATATCAGTATAACTGAGGGGAACTCCCCATGACCTTTTGCCGATTGAGAGCTCTTGCTGAAAGGAAAAGGACCTCAAGCCTGAAGAATAAGAATGAGCTCGGGGAAGCTCCGAGTGGATGTTAGGGTTTCGGGGTGGCGTCTTGCCGACCCTCTAAGGTTTTGCTGAATGTGGGTGTGCTCGCCAATGAAAGAAAGGGCTCGTTGAGAGGTCATGCTGACTAGCGACTTTCTTGCCAATAGTCTTTGTGGTATCAATATGACTTCTATAGCTCGCTGAAAGGTCTCACTGACTATCACATGTTGCGTCGGTAGTTGCTAGAAGAGATATAATCACATCCGGGAGACACGATTAGTGTCTCACCGACATGTGATTTAGTGTGGACCACTTTTGACTACCTAGGAATCTGGCATGGCATTTGTTCGCGCAATCGAAAGGAGCTGAAAGTGAGCCATTGACTGATTGACTACCCATGTGAAGGAGATCAACAGAATGTGAACGACATGAACTTACTCTGTGAATGAGTTGATGGATCAGCCCAGGAACGATGGTGTTCAAATCTAAAAGGGAAGGCCCGATGTTCTACTTCTAGAGGTGGTCAACGTGAAGGAAGGCTGAGAGAAAGAAAGAACCACGAAGTCTTAGGGACAACTAGAGTCTACTGGCAGAAAAGGGGCAGATTGGTATTAATGGCAAAATTCTTTAGAGCATTCAAGGCAAACCTTCGAAGGAGTTGAAAAATAGACACAGATACTAGGAGTAAATGCTGCAGCTACAAAAGATCTGAAGGCTTCTCTTGAGGTCAAGCCGTCACCGACATGGGCAGTGGGGCTTCACATTGAATACAACATTGACTCTCTTCAGAAAGATCTGAGAGCCGACCCTCCTAAAAGCAGATATTTTGTAAACCCTAAAACAGAGGACAACACATTCCTTTTGGTACATTTCTATATATATGGCATTCTGGCCTCTTTGTAAAGGGTTGGAAGTTAAGAGTTAGAAGTTAGAAAGAAAAGTCAGTTAGAGGAGATAGAGCTACATCCTGATTCTTTGTAATGGGAGTTTCTTGTGTCTTCTTAGAGTAGGAGTTAGATTTAGAATAGACAATAATGTATCTTTCCAGTTTTCTTAGTGTAGATGGAAACAATTTGGAGTCTTAGATTCTCTATACACTGGTGATTGTGCCAGCTTTTCAAATATTGCTTATCTGTTTCACTAATAGTAGAAGGAATTAGATTTTAATCTATTTCACATTGCGTTCTTGAATGGTATTTGTCTTAAGTTAATCATTTGATTTGAGAATCTTTCAAGGATTGAGGTCTTATTCTATGTTTTGTTTAAATGGTAACTTGCAATCTGTTATTTGAATTAGCACTGTGAATGAAGGAGGTTGTGTGTTAATCACAAGTCAATTTTGTTCTGCAGTTTTAGTTAGGAATTCCTTGAAAGGTAACAAGTCTCAGGGTTAAGTTAGATAAATTAACATTCTTTCTGTTCAAAAGCCCTGATCCATCTTTTTCTGTTTCTTTAAAAACCCCAGTTAGAGTAGGTATAAGTTCATGCTTGGCCTTAGAACGATCCAAAATCTCAACACCAACAGGCCCCTTGAACATTACTGTTACATTGACCATTGAGCAACATCAACATAGTTGAGAACCAACTATAAGTACCTTGGGAGCTAAGATATCCATGTGTTGTCTTTCTCTTTCAGGAGAAACAAAATAGCAATATTCTGTTTAACTGTTGTTGTGCCATTTGGAGCGTCAATAGCTCCAAGACAAAAATCTGCATAACCTAGCTACAAATTTGAAAATGTGGATGAAGATTGCTAAATATTTGAGCATAGTAAGTTTACTCAAATTTTGGATGACGAAATGAGGAGATTAGCCTCTTATTTATAGAATGAGAAGATGGAAGAATGTCCAAAATGGAGCAATGTGGGACTAAGAATTAGCCAATGGAAAAGTGCCCCTTGTCAATGGGTGAGTGGATGGAGGATGTGCAAGTTTTGAAGAATGTGTCAATAAATGCATATATTTGAATTTTGAATTTGTTGAAATGACATGTAAGAGGGAAAGAAGGTGCATTGAATGCCACTTGGCTCAAGGAAAAAGGACTTTGTAGGTGGAGTAAATGCCTTGTTGGAAGGACAAAGTCCACTTGGATTTTGAATTCAAACTTGGGAATATTCCTTAAAAGATGTCTTGTTGAAGAAAATAAAGATTTAATAAATCAAATAACTCTATTTTCATGTGCAAGTGGTAAAAGATGGATGATGGGACATGAGAAGAGATTACATTAATCAAGGTTAATTAATTAAATGAAGGGGTTAAATGATGTGACCTATTTGACTTAAATTTGTGGATTTATTTAAATCAAATATGAGAAGAATGTGAAAAAGGATTAATTAAATAAGGATTTTTGATTTATTTAATTAAAAGAGATGATGTTAGATTAAACTAAATAAGGTTTTAATTTATTTAATTTAGTAGGTAGAATTTAGAGATTTAATCAAATAAAATTAATTATTTAATTAAATAGGATAATTAGATCAGAATGATTAATTAATTATTGAGAAAGGATGACTTAATTAGATAACTGATTTATTTAATTAAGAGAGGAATATTGATGAATTTAATCAGATAAAGGTATTTGATTAAATGGTTAGACTGAAGGATGATTTAGGATGAAACGATGTTAGTGGTCAGGATCAAATGTCCAATGTCAATCGGTACATTTTATGTGTCTACAGTAGTGTTAGGATGGTATGACATATCAAGCAATGTCATGTCAAGATTTGTTTGGGCGTGGTGATGAGTCTTTGAATAGAAAAAGTCACTAATTGAATTTTTAACATAAGAACATTAGTGATGCAAGGAATAAAAAAAGTAAAAATAGTGCTTGAAGAATAAATGTGATTCGATGATATGAAAATATGTAAGCACATAAATCATGAAAAGTAAGCATCACAAATGCATCATATGACAAACAAGACATGTATATAATGATAGGAATGCAAGTACATTGACTAGAGTTAATCATTAAGGTGTATGGATGCCCTTGGTATGGAAAATCATATGGCCAATATAGCCCTAGAGGTGCAATGTAAGTGACATAGAGGATGCATGGTGTCCCAAATTTCACTCTTAGTACATGATAAGGCATGTAGACACACATAATGGGATAGAAGAAGGTTTGATACCCCTAATGTGGTAAAGTAGCTTTAGAAACATGATCAAGCATGTGAGCACAAGATGGTATGTGGAAAGGTATAATGTTCCCAATATAATAGGATAAACAATAATAACACAATTGATAAATAATAATGACATGGGGGATGCATGGTGTCCCCAATGTCACTCTTAGTACATGATAAGGCATGTAGACACACATAATAGGATAGAAGAAGGTTTGATACCCCTAACGTGGTAAAGTAGCTTTAGAAACATGATCAAGCATGTGAGCACAAGATGGTATGTGGAAAGGTATAATGTTCCCAATATAATAGGATAAACAATAATAACACAATTGAATATGGATGGTATAATGTTCCCAATATAATAGGTGAGCTGTGCTGTAGGGATGCTGTTTACTTGTAGGTGGTTTACACTACAACAATTTCAAGTATTTTGGACTTAGATTTGAAGGATCTGAGAGGCTGGTTTGCTGACGTCTGGCTGCTTCAAGCAATGTTTAAGTTAGTTAAAGGGGTTTTTGGTACCGGATAAAACCAGGTTGTTTTATAGGCTTTGGGCCCTTGCTTGTCTTTTGTAGCTTGTATAATCTTGATAATCTTTTTGAGGCTGTTGTCAGGTTGCTGTTTTGTTTTTAAGCAGCTTGTGTTGTTGTTGGGCTGATCTGTGCTTAGCATTGCTATCTTTGTTTCAGCTGCTTTCTTTTATAAAGGATTCTAGGCCCCTTCAAAAACTGTATTTTACCTCTAATCAAAACACAATTGAATATGGGAAGGAAAAATATCTCCCAATATAAAGAGATAGCTTGAGAAGAATAACAAGGTAATGAAAGTGTAATATAAGATGGGGAAGGCATGATACCTCCAATGAAATAAGGTGTCTCTAGGAGAGTGATAGGTAATGAAAGCACAATATGACAACATATGATGTAATCAAATGATAATGTAAGGTACATAAGAGTCAAGATAACATAAACATGTGATCAAAGTATGGTTAAGTAATAAACATGTGATAAGCATCATAATGCATTAACCATAGAGTCATAAGTAGACAAACATGAGAAATTATTATGGTACATAACAAGCATAAGGATGCACAACAATTGTAAAAGTAGAAAACAAGGAAAATGAAAATCCAAAAACATGGTAGGCATGTGTAGATATATTAGCAAAGTGTAAAAGACAAAAAAAAGTAACAAGCATAAGAGTGAAATAATTCATGTGAGAAAGAGAATTCCCCATAAGTGAAGACAAAACATGAAACATGGTATAGAAAGTGAAAGAAGAATGCAAAGCACAACAAAGAAAATGTAATGAAAGAGGCCAAAGTGCAAGAAAGCAAGCAAACGACAAAGGTGGAAACTATAAATATAAGTATATAGGTATATAGTTGATGAGATGCTCATGAATCGTCAAATGAATCTAGGAGGAGCATTATCATCCCAAGATATGTCATCATAATTCTCTTCATTGATCCTTGCATTTTATTCTTCTTGCTTACCTTCTCTATTACATATGTTTCTTGTTGACAACCTTTGTACTTTACACAAAGACATTATTGATTGGTGACACATTAGGAATTCTTTCTCAACCCAATTTTTTTGTTTCTTTGTTTGTAGTTGTGGGAGAAAATTTGGGATTTGGTGCACTACACTACTTTTCTCCAATATCTATGTAGTTGTTTTAGGCATTAAATTTTATTTTTTGTATAACTTTCATAGCTAATTTTGTATACCTTTGATTTATGTGGACATCGCTCAATCTTTAAATCTCTTCTCGCCCTTTATTGAATTTCAAAATATTACTCCGTTATATCATATTAGGCATCTCTTTATATAGAAGTTGTAGAAATCAAGTTGACTAGTTGAAAACATATATTTCCTTAGATGGAGGTGATAAAGATGGATGTACCCAAATTAACTGATTTTCCTTTGGTTAGCCTTGAGACATGGTGCATCACCTTGAAATTGTGTAATTCAACCTTTACATAGTTTTGAACTAGATGCTTCTAAATGTAATGCAACTCTAAACAAGATTCCACTTGGGAGAAACAAGGCTATTCAAATGATTAAACCTTGGGAAAAGGCCCTAGAACTTGGTGCATAATGTGTAGATCTCTTTAGACTGATCTAGCACATCATAGTTAAATGACTAAGGAGTGTAAAATCAACATATGGAGGTATATGAAGTGATTTTCCAATGTTCTAGATGAAATTACAAGTCATCATGAATTTTTTTTGATGCCACACAAAATATTCTATCCTTTTGGCTTGAGTGATTGATTGGTCACTAAATTATACATTCCAACCACAACAAATAAAATGATAAGAAAATAAAGAAACTGACTAAAAATAAAATAAATGGAAAATAAATAGTTTTGGTTGATGCAAGATTGTTCATTGGCTTGGGATGCTCATGCATTAGACACCCCAAATCTAATCTACCTTGGATTTTCCTACATCACCTTATTACTAATTATTTTTTTCTTTTAAACTACAGGAATCGGAATCAGGTAGCTACCCCTATAAATTGTAGTGCGCTTGATAAAATTTTTTCATGTGATTGGTGACACTAGCACAACACGTCCTTCGGTACCATGGGGACAATGGGGAGACAAGACCTCGTGACCTCTTGCTTGCAACAAGATGCTTTAGCCAATTGAGCTAGGCCCATACTAATTAATTAAATAAATTTAATTTAATTAATTAAGCCTTTAATTGGTTAATTAAATAAATTTTATTTGTACTAGATTAATTCTCCCACCATCTTTATTTCATTATTCAAGCTAATTCCCATTACAAGTAAATTAATTAACCTAGCTTAAGCCTTTTTTTGATTAATTAATTAAATGAGATGTGCCTATTTATTAATTAAGTTGATCAATTCCTCTAATCTCCTCAAAATTAAAATATAATTAATTAATCATTTCCCTCCACTATTATATGAAACAAACCCCCTTTTAATCCTCACAAATCGCAAAAGCATCTCCACCCTCCATTTTCACATGTATCCACACTCTCCCACATGTGTGAATCTTCCACATGCTTAAATCTTCACCCTCCATTCCAAGATTCAAATTCTCTCCATCCACTTGCCTATCTCCTACACCTTCACATGCTTGAATCTCCAAGCTCCAAGTATTCTAAGGTAATCTCCACCCTTCATTGCTTCCACTTCATCCTTTCCTTTCACTTGTCACTTGGAGATCTTGCATAATCATGTAAGCTAATCCTCACCATTAATTTACAAAACTAATCTCAACCCCCTATTAGTGTAGTTGAACGTCTATTTAAGAGGCCTCCTTTCAAAGGACAAAGATACTACATTCTTGTGCAAGTGCATGTTGCCCAATTTAACAATTTATAGAAAGATAAATCTACATCATTTCATATCTTTGCATCTATATTATCTTGAAGCAAACCCAAGAATCATGAAGGTTTAGCTATTGTTTTGTGTTATTTACATGTTGGTTATTGTTTTTATTTTTCTTCAAATTGAGGTGCGTGTTGATTTGGATTTATTACTTATTATGTTTAGTGCATTAAATCACTTTGTTTGTCCAAATTCAACATCAACATTTTTGACATGTCTAGTGGGACACTTGTGCCAATACAATTTTTCATATTGGAGAGCTTTGAAGCATTTATTTGTAGATTTTTTGGTATTTTTTAGTGTGTTCATTAATTTAACATTTTCACTCAATGTCTTAGTGTCTTTGCTTTGCTTCCACATTAGTGTCTTCATGATATATTTTGGTGTCTTAATTATAAGGAGTAACTATTTTAGGCCCATCGTTTGTGCTCTACTTTAAGGTTTTGTGCAACCATTTTAGCATCTTTGACTCCTCTTTTTATGTATTCAACTCTCCTCTTCTTGATGATGGATCATTGAGTATGATCCAAAAATTTGACTCAACAATATACACAGTTGATTCTAGAATAAATATTTTGAATACTACATGGATTGTGGAAAATTCATGACAACTATTATGTTCAACTCCACTTTCAACATCTACGAATATCTTTGTTTTTTGGGTTTCTTGATACTTGTGCAAATTTTTAGGCTTCTAGAGGCTTCCCATAACTCTATCCATTAACTAGTCCTTTTTCAAGGATTTACTAGTTATTTAGTGCATTTTTGCTTTCTTTGTTAACTAGGATTTCCAAGTTTACTTTATAACCTTACTTTTTGAAGAGGAGGGGGAGTGACTACTCAAGACTCTAGGTCACGAGAGAGTCTAGAACAATAGGCTGCTCTACTATACCTCAAGCTAATGGAACATTTCAAAAGAGTTCAAAGTTTAAAGGCTGAAAAGGAAGAGCAACCTGGTTGCTACTATCCCTCTATAAGCTTGAATATTTTAGGAAGTTAGGTCAAAATTTTTTTGGAGTCTAGACTGCAACTCAGACAACTTATTTCCAAAGGACTAAAATGCAAGACACAAACTCTGGTGTGACGCACTAGCATCTTAGTGGTGCATTGGCGTTCATATGGACAAAAAGTGTAAGGTACAATCTAAAATCACAAAAAATGACAAATGACCTAACTAATGAAGTTTATTGCAATAACGAAAATGGAGAGTAACAAAATGAAAAAATAATAAGAAGAATACTTTAACTTAATCTAGTCTATGAATTGACAAATAAGGATGAGGAAAGTGCACCTTCCTACCCACGAATTGATATCTTCAAGATCTTCAACTCAAGGAGAACTTGCACACAAAAGTTGGGAAAATGTTGGGGCTATGTTTAGAGGAATTCCTTAGTTAGTCCCCTGCTTTGGTGTTTCCATCTCCATGGAAAACCAAATAGCAATGATTGAAGAAATATAATAAAGGAGCGTATGTAGAAGTAGAGATACCAAACAATAAGAAAACACAATATGCTACAACATCAATACGATAATGCAAAGTGAGTGAAGATGGAAGAATAACACCTTCTCAACCAAGTAATCTCAAGGAAAATGGAGGAAGGAGCGAGTGTACAAGCCTTCAAAGACCAATTTTTCCACAACAATGAGGAAAGTGAACCAAAAAAATACTAGCTTGTAGCTTCAATGGAGGTGGTGGAGCTCGAAAATGCTGAAAATGAGTGAGAAGAGTGAAGAGAGTTGCCTAGGAAAAGTGCGAAGATGATCAAGAAGCTTGAAAGAATGAATGAGATAGTCATTTGAAAGGTGAAAATGGAGGCAAAAGAGATGTTCAAAGTCATTCAAGGGAGTAGCAAGCATTACACTTCACGTCCAATGGAGGAGTGTAACACCTCTACGGATTACAAAGGCGAGAATCCTGTCAAGATGACAACACACCACACAAATGTCTGCACACTGTGCTAGCGTCTCAGATGGAATATCCCCCATTGAAATGCAAAAAAAATACCAAGTGGATATGGAAAGGTGGTGGAAATAGTGATTGCATTATCAAAATCAATTTTCTAAGGTAGGAGGTATCGTAACTGTGGAATTTTCCTAGGGGTGCAAATTCACGCCATTACATTTTACCCCCACTTTAGCGAGCATAAGTGTTAACGAATGAATGGTAAAGTAGAGAGAAAGTTGAGGGATGTATACTTGAACCATTGAGGAAGTAGACCGCAATCTGGAAAACCCGGGTGTAGGAAAGAGAGATGGCTGCACAAGTACTCGGTCCTATGGAGATTTGAACAAAAGCACCATAGGTGCTTGATCTCGCGGAAGGTGAACAAAAGGCTCTACAGGTGCTCGATCCTATAGATTTGGCTCCACTGGTGCTCATTCTTGTAGAGGATGATCAAAAGGTCTACAAGTGCTTGGTCTTGTAGAATGATTTTTTTTACAAGTGCTCAGTCTTGCAAAGGAGGTGCTAAAGGTGCTTGGTCCTGAGGGAGGCCAAATGTGAAAGGCTTTGTAGAGTCTAATTGGCCCTTATAGGTGCTTGGTCCTGCAAGGAAAGCTTGATGAGGTTATCAGTCCTCCAAGCTTGGTTGAAAAGTAACTTCATAGGTGCTCGGTCCTGCAAAGCAACATTTTAATCCACATACAAAACATGTTAGATAGCAAAAGCCACATAGGAAAACATATAGATAGACATATCATAGAACAAGTAATTGAAGGATAAGTTTTCAAAGGGGTCCCTCGGGAACCCTTCAAAAGAAAGAGGGGTCTGCTCAAGGGACACTCGTTTTGAAAAGTGATGACATTCTTCACAAACAACCCTTTCATCAAGGAATCCTTTTGAAATATTTTCTTTCGTCAAGGAATCCGAAAAAAAGAAGAATGGTCACCTTGAATGTGAATTCTTAATTCTTTTTGCTACGAATTCAATTTCAAAAGAAAATCTTGCTAGGGGGATTCTTAGTGAAGGATGTGATTTTTGAAAAATGTAAGGATTTTCAGCAAGGGATTCATTGGCCACTGAATACACCTAATTGAAAATTGGAGATGTGAGGGCCCCCCCTTAGGATGGTTCCCATGATACATGGAAAAATTTAGACATGGAAATATTGTCACACACATGAGGGACAACACATAGGTACCACAACATCAAGAAGCAAGAAAATAAGAGCGGAAGATAAAAAAGGAAAGGAACAACAAAGATGAAGAAATCAAGAGATAGGGGAATCTGATAATTTGGGGTTAGAACTTCTCATAGATATAATATAATATACATATGAACTGTCATCCATCCCCTACTATATGAAATTATGAAAAAGGGTACGTGAAAACAAAAAAAATAAAAAAATGGGTCAACATGGAAGGGAGGCCTAAATGCTCCTAACACTTCGTGTCATCCCCAATTGTCAAAAATCAAGGCACAAAAAATAGAAGAATGATTGAACATATAAAAGAAGTTTACGACATAATTCACTCCTATATCCAAGCACCTACAAGGGTGACAAGGGTCCTCCAAGAACACATAAAAAAAAGCATGGGGGAACACAAGACACACACAAACCTAATCTACAGGTAAAGAAGAGGTGCTCTCCTAGTCCTCATCAATTAGGAGGTCATCATTCTCCCAATCTAGATCATTATAGGGAGAGGGAAGAAAAGCCTGCAAGGTTGGGATAGCAAGAGGAGCATCCTCTGACTCTCCTACAAAAGAGCTAAGGAAGAGGGCCTCTCGAGGTCTTCTTCACTCAACCCCAGTGAGGTAAAATCCATTGATCTTGCAAAGATCGGTGACAGATTTGAGACATCATCTACTGAGTTGAACATGCACTTGACAAGAGTACCATGTATCAATTGGGTGGATGAAGAAGGAGGAATGCCAAAGAAAAATCCCCTCTCAAAGAAGGTGATCCCTTCTTTTGACCCCCATTAGAAGTAGGTTCTTCCTCCACCTTACACTTCATTGGAGGATGTAGGATCCCCACAAAAGAAGTAAAAGGCGAGGAGGAAGAGGAAAAGACTATAGTGGAAACCATCAAGGTATTAAAAATATCCATAGGCTTAGGAAAATATGGAATTTACATAAGGGACATTAGGAGGGGAGGCTCAATCGAGGGAGTGATGGACACTTGCACCCTTTTAGGGTGAGCATCATCCGCACTCACAAGGGGATCCAGAATCAAGATCAAGGCAATGAGAACCAAAGCAGAAGGGGAAGAAGAGGGGGCACAATAGAAGATGCCAAAATAGGAGCTGCTGGATCCTCTTCTACCTTCTACAAGGAAAACTTCTTAGTAGCCAAAGCCTTTCTCTAGCACTTACGCTCACACGCAAGGAGGTTTCTTTGGCTCTGAGAGCTGGAAGTTGTAGCTTGAGGAGAAAAAGGCTCCTATTTTGTCATGGGAGTGTCCATCACAGTCATTACTGGTGGAGGGAGTGACTCTTAGACAAAAACATGAGGAAGAGGTGCGAGAATAAAAGCAACAACCGATGGAGAAGTGGAATCAAGTACCTTGGCGGAGAGCCTCTTCCCATTTTCCACCAAAGAGGTGGGAGCAATGGAAGGCCGCGAAGGCTGAGATGTAGAGGAAACTCCACGTGGACACTTCCCCTTACCATAGACAATGGGCCAAGGCACTGTGGGAAAGATGAGAAGGTTGAACACATGACACTTGGCCTTCTGCAAAGTAGGCGCCATCAAACTCCCCATGATACGCATGGAGGTGGAAGCTGAAGGTGCCACAATAGGGCAAGAGGTAGAAGCATATGAAACATCAAAAGAAGAGGAAGGCTCTTGGACGCAAGCAAACTTCCCCTTTCCCTTTTTTGAGGAAGAGGCAGTGTGCTATTGCACTATCATAAAAGCCTTAATTGAAATAGCGTAGGGGGAAGGAGGGTAGGTCACTTTCAACACTATGTCCCCATTCTTGTATTTAACACAAGTGTGATACAATAGGTTCATCGTTGGAGGAAGTAGACCAATAGGGGTAGGCCAAAAGTGGTCTAATGAATACGCCCCACACAACACTAGGGGCTTATACTTGGTGTCATCCACAACGTGCACAAAGCCCTCATGAGAGAAATTCAAACATTTATGGATCACAGAAGGGACAATGTTCATGGAAACCAACCATGGGATACCTAACTTCACTTTGAACATGTCAAACTTTGGGATGATATCAAAATGGGCATTCACAGTCTTG
Source organism: Sequoia sempervirens (assembly GCA_007258455.2). NCBI lineage: Eukaryota > Viridiplantae > Streptophyta > Pinopsida > Cupressales > Cupressaceae > Sequoia > Sequoia sempervirens. The sequence continues at coordinate 12,346 of VDFB02352686.1, forward strand.
GGCCCTACCAGGATTGAAAGGGTGATAGAACCAATTGGAGGAATCGAGAGTCCATCGTGTGTATGTATTGTACTCTTAGATTCATCATACCCATCCTTATGTAAAATTTTTATTAGCATAATCTCCTCTGTTATAATATTAACTCTACATGTAGGATGAACAAGAATTCCAATCACAACGTTCCCATTGATACGAATGAGAATATATAGATGAGAGGGTTCTCTATTCACATTCATAGGTAGGTCCTGTGATGTAAAGGTTATAGCAAGTGATCCATTCGTAGGCTGCACAAAAGGGGTGAGAAGATGCATAAAAGAGGCCATCTTTATGTACTTCTAAAAGGACTTACTTAGGATAACCCAAAGGTTTGACAACCAAATAGTGACCTATTCTAGAATTCGTTTCATAATGTTTATGGATCCTTCACATCAAGGAGAACTTGCACACAGAAGATGGGAAATGTTGGGGCTATGTTTAGAGGACTACCTTAGTTAGTCCCCTGCTATGGTGTTTCCACCTCCATGGACAACCAGATAGCAATGATTGAAGAAATATGATAAAGGAGAGTACATAGAAGTAGAGATACCAAAAAATAAGCAAACACAATATGATAATGCAAAGTGAGTGAAGATGGAAGAATAACACCTTCTCAACCAAGTGATCTCAAGGAAAATGGAGGAAGGAGCAAGTATACAAGCCTTCAAAGACCAAGTTGATGTAAGAACGAGGAGAGTGAACCAACAAAACACTAGCTTGCAGCTTCAATGGAGGAGGTGGAGCTCAAAAATGTTGAAAATGAGTGAGAAGAGTTTCCCAAAGTGTGAAGATGATCAAGAAGCATGAAAGAATGAATGAGATAGCTATTTGAAAGGTGAAAATGGAGGAAAAAGAGTTATTCAAAGTTGGTCAAGGGAGCAGTAAGAATTACACTTTGCATCCAATGGAGGAGTGTAATTCCTCTATGAATTCTAGAGGTGGGAATCCTATTAGGACGCCAGCGCATCGGGAAGATGTCCACGCATTGCGGTAGCGTCCCAATAAAAATATCCCCCACCGACACGCAAAACAACTACCAAGTGGACAAGGAAAGGTGGTGGGAATAGGGATTGAATTATCAGACTCAATTTTCTAAGGTAGGAGGTATCGCAATTGTGGAATTTTCTTAGGGGTGTAAATTCATGCCATTATAGTTTTAACTCCACTTATGCACTAATTTGGGTTTACACGGTACCTTATCGATCATTTATGTTATGAAACCTTAAATAACTTTATTTGTAGGGTTTTTAATTTTTCTATTTGTTCCTAACCTTGTCCTCTACAACTTTCAACATCTACATCCTACTTCATGATGCCCACACTTTTACTTCAACATTTATGTAGCTCATTTCAACATCTACACCTTTTTAGCAAAATTCAGGTCTTCTAACCTCATTCGTTGTAGGTACCATATTTGTAGGCATCACTAATGGAAAATATTTGTCCCAACTCTTTATTTTGCAAGGTTTAGTGTGTTAATTTTATTAGAGTACCTTTTTAGGTTGAGTTTGCAACTCCTTGTTTGCTTTGCCCTATCTAGTTGATCGATCTAGTTGCATGTTTTATTTCTCTTTAACCTATTTATTCAAATTTTGTATGGTTGTTTATATTTTTTGTGTTATTCTTATTAATCTCTATTGTTGTGGGTCTTTCAATGTTTGCACTTTGGTTCATGACCCATGTGTCTTAATTTCAACATTTGTGTAGTATTATTTAACACCTTTATATTTTTTACTAACCTTACTTCAACATATCCACCATAATTAGTAGCATCTGTGTTTAGATTTCAACATTCATAATATAATTTTATGTCTATTTTTTGTATGTTTACTCTATTTAGTAAACTTTAGTGTCTTTAACCTAGTTTGTAGTGTTTATGTGTTCATTTTAACATCTACTCTATTTCATAGTTGATTTTTAATTTTAGCTAACCATCTTGTGATATTTTTGATCTATTGTTTTAATATTTTTTTGTTGCTTTAACTTTTTTTTCATGTAGGAATGATTGTTGAAGCCCCAAAATTTCAAAATACTAATGTATTCTTCAAGGGTCATTTTTTTCAAGATTAATTTCTAATAAAATTAACCTTACACTTCATTTTTAAGGGAATTAATCTTGTGTGCAATCTTTTTTGTCTTGTCCATTCAAGTAGAATTGTGTATGCTCTTGTCTTGTGCTGCAAAGTGATCTTGAGGATCAAAATAAAACTTGTATGTTTATTTATCTTGTGTGTTGTGTTTTTCGTGACTAAAAACATGTATTCTCTCTTCTCGTTCCTTAGGGTGACCTTGAAGATCAAAAGTGGTTTAAATTTCACTTGCATGACTCAAAGATTTAGTGCATATTCTCTTCCATTGCATGGATTTGTGATCTTGGGATAAAAAAAGCAACTCAGATTCTCCTTTTCAAAAAAATTTAGGGGGTCTTTTTTGGCTTGGATTTGATCACCAAGCACAAAACCCAAAACTTGGTGTGATAGTGAGGTATATAAATATATAGGATAAATTATTCATTGGCTAAGTTTTGTACGTTTGAAGAATGATGTGAAATGAGATGGTTTCATCCATCAATACCTAGGTTTGAGATAATACCCCTCATGGAAGAAATTATCATTTTTAGCACAATCCCCATCCAAGAGGAGGGGTGAAGTGAGGAGGGATTTTACCCTACACACCTTAGATAATATCCCTTATTTCACATACTTGTTCCTCACATACCTTTGGGTATATAGAGGGCTTCCTAGTTGAACCCGTACATACATAGCTTATGAACAGTTTGGTTGTTTGGTCTTAGTGATACAATTGTAAGTGGTTATCTACTTGATAAGTTATTCACCCTGTACCTTTGGAAATAGGATAATAGTTAAAGTATGCTCTCCTCTTTTACCATAAGGAAATCTTGAGGACCAAAAATACTTAGTGCCTAGAGAAAATGGGTCATATCATCTATGAACAATTCTAGGTATATTCATCGACTCACAAAACTAAACACTCGCACTTGAATACAATTAAATTGTTGGTGGGTTTGCTATTTCCTCTTGTCTGTGAAAAAACCAAAGCATCGTTCCAAATCAACTTCAAAAATTGAAAAAATCTAAAAAAAATCCAACATTGTCTTGAAACACATATTCCAAGGATCCAAAAATTCAAGGTCACATAAAAATTAAAAAAATCCATTTTGAAGTTGAGATTTCAATCAAATCCAAATTCCATCCCTTGACAACCAAAATATGACCTTATTTAAATAAATCAAAACACATATCCTAAATCCTCCATCTCAAAAATCTATCACTTAAATCACCCCACTCCAAAATCTTTCCTTCAAAACCTAACTTTGTCCAAGTTAAAACCAATCAAACCTCATATACCCTATCTCAAAAAATAATCCTCCAAAATTTATTCCTCAATCCATCCTCCCAATCCAAATCAAATCCAAAATCAACCTCTTTAATTCCCATCCGAAAAATCCATCATTTGAATTCTAAAATTTATCAAAATCAAATCAATCCACCTCTTAATTTCTCCACTAAAATTTGATTGAATTCCTAAAATTTGAATCAAATACAATCTTAAACCATCCCAAATACATTAATCCAAACAAATCTTAAAAGTCAAATTCATCTTCAATCCTAAAAATATAAATCTTCAATCTTAATAATCAAAATCCTATCAATCCAAAACAATCCAATTCAAATCTAAAATATAACCATCCAAAATCCAAAGGTTGTCTTTTGAAATTCTAAATCTAAACCATAACCCAAACATCCAAACCATCCAAATTCATCCTTTAAAATCAAATAATTCAATCCAATTCAATGCCTTTAATCTATATCTAATCATCTTATTCCAATCAAATCAATCATTTAGAATACAAACCAAGTCAAGTCAATTCCTTGATTCAAAATAAAAAAATCCAAATCAAAACTCCAATTTCCAAAGTCTTCTAATCCTAAATACTAATTTGCATCAATCCAATTTGATGCAAACCCAACCCTAATCACCCTTAAATCTATAAATCCAATTTCAAAAATTAAATCTAATTTCTCAACATCAATGCATCTTTTGAAGTCCAAATTTCAAATCTCGCTCACACCAATTCATCCAAACCTTCCAAATTCACCCTTAAAATAAAAAATAAAAAAGAGAAAAAGCACCAACCCTTTAAACCCTTATTCAAAGGCTCCACCACATCTAACACATAAAATTGTAATCTCCAACAACCTTTGGAAACTAAACTAAACTATGAAAAAATTAAAAACTAACTTGTATGTCACCAATCATTTGACAAGAAGTGATAATAAACATAAAATTCTATGAAGAAAATTCTTTCCTTGTTAGACCACTTATGGCTCAAAATCCATTTGTTGGAGAACCATCACATCCTTATGACAATGATAGTGATAATGAAACACCCAATCAAAGTGAATATGCCTACAACTGTCATGAATTATTTGAATTTTAACAAGGAATTCACCAATAGATAGGTTTTAGAGATAACCAAAATTTATATACTTTAAATTTTGATTAAGTTAGGGCAACGTTACCATGTAATTTATTATATTTCAAACCTCAACGACATTGTTCCCATAGCATATCCTAATTGGGACCAAGATAATGACCAAGCAACTCATCATGAACCCCTTAACCAAAATCATGACCATACCAATCATCACCTTGACCAAAACATTGAGGAAAACCCCAAACATTCTCTCATCATCAAAAGCTAAGATACCAAATGAAAACCAACTCCAAAAAACTTGTGGCAACATCATGGAATAAGCCCCACAAATTAAAATAAGATAAGCACTCCTAACCCAACATCTAACCAACCCAAACCAAATAATTTAACTCATGAATATCCATCAAAATAAGACATCATCAATCAACCCATAGTCACACCCAAAAACCAACTCATAACCTCATCTCTAATGAAAAAATCATCCACTCCAACCATCTTGGTTACCTAGATTTCCTAACCCAACATCAAAATGATCCCACATCCTATCAAAACAACATCCCAACCATAAGTTACCACACCTCACACTATCAAATTCTAATCACCACACACCATCAAATTAATTCCAACCAATACCATCAACCACCCCATCAAAATAATCTAGCCAACTACATACCACCTATGCATCCAACTCTTGGCACTTTGTTTGATCAAGAATGGTAGGGAATGAAAGATTCCATCAAAGGATTACAAAGTGGGACACATTTAGAAAGTCACATAATTTCATGGAATTATGTCCCCATCATTTTGATTGAATGATCTCAAAAATTCCTCTCTGCCCTTATTGTTGAGGTGTTGTCAAGCCTTGTACTTTAGTCAATTAACATCTTATCAACTTTGGCGTGTCTAAGGATATATGCAAGAGGAATTAAAGTGTCCTATTATAATACAAAATTTTAAGCTAGGAAAGAACAAACACTTATGCTGAAATGAATTCTAACTAGAAAAAACATTTTAAGATTCTAATCTACAAAAATATTTGTAATGTAATCTATGAAAATTGTTTAAAATATATTGCAAGGAAATGAAATTTCTAAAACTAATTAGCTATAGGAAATGAAATATTTTGAAATACTATGCTGTCTCTCTTAACTTCCACATTTTTTCAACAATTCCTGATAATCAAACTTCCCAACTTTGAATTGTGTGGTCAATTTTCATTTCTACAAAATGTAATAATTTCACAACACATAAACACATAACAGAACATACTAGACAATACAAACTCTTATATTTACATAATGTATGATTTTCACATCATATAAATATATATAAGAACATAACAAAAAAAATATACACAAACTTAACATGTAGGGATGGATTGCATGAACACAATTACTTAGACATAAATAATGAATAAACAAACTACTTATCTCTACCATAATGTTTTAATTCCTTGGTTGAGTGGTTAGGTTGCCAGAGGATATAATTCTTCAACTTATAGGGCCATTAACAAATCACAACAATGCTTTTGAAAATAGGAAACACCAACAATATACAATTGAATGTAGTGGTTATATGTTGATTCATGCATTTTTTTTTACTAACATATTGTGATCCTAAGAATTTTATCCTACTCTAATGTAAAATAACTTAAAAATGCAAATGATAAAATACTAAGGACACTTCAAGATTAGCCAAAGAGTGATAAAACAAGAAGGAAAATGGATAAAACAAGATGCAAATGATTTCACCTTCCTTGTGTTGATGACTCCTTGGTTGGCCCTTGATTGAGATGATTTTGTGTGCTCCTTAGATGACTTCTTGAGTGACTAAATGCAAGATTGCAACTGTGCAAAATGATTAGAATGGATGGCTAGATGATAGTGAATGAGTGAGAATGCAAATTGGCAGCATGTAGTTATCAAATGGCTAAGTGTTTGAGAATGCAAATTGGCAGCATAAGGTTGCTCAAATCCAAAGTGTTGAAAATGCCCTTGAGGAGGGGGTATTTATAGGAGAATTTGAATTCTCTAGAGAATTCAACGTCAAGATGCATCCAACAAGGTCAAGATGAAGGGCTATGGTGGGTTGAGAACCCACAAGCCCTCACATCTTGACATGTGGATGGTGAAGTGGCTAAGGGGATATGAGGTGGAGGTGAGGTGTCCAAAAGGTACATGAGGTGGAGGAAGGACAAGTACCTTACAAGTACATTGGGAGATGGGAAGAATCTTGGGTGAATAAAAGTGAATTAAAAATTCACAATGATTAGAAGAATCTGGTGGATAAAACAATGTTCCCAAAAGGTGGGAGTTTGTCACATGTGACTTGATGTGACAAGTCAAAGGTTCTAGAAGATGCATGGGAAAAGGGGATTCTTGGAGGAATAAAAGGAATTAAAAATTCCTTGGGGGATGGAGAGAGTTGACCAAGGTACTGATTAAGATTAATTAATCAGTAATTAGAAGATAAATGAGGATTAGAAGCCAACTTGCAAAAGTTGGAGGATGTGACACATCCTAATCAAGGATTAGGCATGTGCACATCCTAATGAAGAGATTAAGAGGAGATGGATTAGGATTAGATGAAAATGACATGTGAGGAATTAAATAAATGTAATATTTATTTAATTCATTTGATGAAAAGGGATTAAGGAGGGTAAGGTATTTAATTATTAATTAAATACCTTAGGGATTGGCAGAATTAAGATATTAATTAAATAATAGTAATATTACTTAATTAACTCGGATAAGAGGATGTTTAGATGAAAAGTGTTGAATTTGGATAAATTAAGTGTCAAATTTGGATGTCTACACATATATAAAAAATATTTATACTATGATCTAATACTTAAAATATAACATCATGGGCAACATGCGTCAACATTGTTAAAAGTATGTTACATAAATTCATCAATACAATTTTAGTTGCATTAAATAGAATAGTTTATCTTGATAAAATCTTCACTAAAAACTTCTATCTTTATTTCCTTATAGAGAATAGATAATCACATTGCAATTCTTTGCAACTTTTTACAAGAAAGGAGATGACTTCCTCCATAACTCTTTTTGTAGTAACTTTAGCCTACGAAAATTCTAGAGCTTTAGCATAAGTTTTAGATATTTTAGAAACATGAAATTTTGGAGCTTTAATAGATGTGACATAATCTTCATCTTTTAGAGAATCCATCTTTCTTGATCATTAACTATTGCCCTATTTTCACAAAAACACAACTTCCTACCATAATAGGAGCATGTGGGTGCACACATGGTAATGTGACACTCACATTGAGCTCAATTAACTATTCAGAGTAAGAGATAACACTTCTGAATGCATGTAAAGATCCTAGAAGTTAGGGTTTGATGTTTGTATGCATGAAGTTCAGTTAAGTTCAGTTCAGACGAGTTCAGTTCAGTTCATAATCAATTCATTTCAATTCAGTTCAGTTCAGTTCCTGGTTATGGTTCAATTATCTTTAGTTGCATGCATGTTGGTTATTTTGAGTTGCATGTAGTTAGCTTCAATTAACTTGGAATGCATGGACCTAATAAATTGAGTTGTATGACAGATAACATGGACTACCTCCAGTTAACAAGGGATGACCATTCTTGCATGAATGGTGTTGAGTAAATGTTTCAGTTAACAAGAAATCACTTGGAGCCAACTTGGGTGCCCAAGATGATTTCTTGGATTTACCTCTCTTGCATGATAAGATATTTTTGAAGGCTCAGTTAAGTAGGATTACTTATGGGTGCCAACTTTGAGGAGGATCTTTGGAATTATCACTGAAGTGAAGGATGAGTTGTAGCTTTAGTTTGGGACACCCAAATGGATGAAGCAGATGTTTTAGCATTGTTCTTCACAGGATAACCCTATTTGCATGAGATATGGCATACCTTTTAGGGATAGGGCTTGTGCATTGTAATTGTAACTCATGTTGAGTTTTCAAAGCTGAGAATTTCCTATTTATCTCAAGCAAGTTGAATAGAGTTATGAGAGTTTTTTATTGCAGGTTGTGAAGAAGATTGGTGAAGACAAAAGAAGCATTCTCAAGCAAGAATTGGAGCTATTGTAATTCAGAGATTGAATAATAGAATAATTATTGGTGGAGTTTTTTCCCGAAAGGTTTCTCCACGTTACATCTTGTGTAATCTTTCTAATATCCTGTCTAGTTCTTCTATCAACTTCTGTCTACATTTTACAACAGTAAAATGGATTAATCAAGATAATCACCCAAAAAGAATATATGTAACAAAGAAAAAGCTTACTTAGATCAGCAATATTAAAGTTTTACAGAGTATTAAGCTAAGAAAACACCTCATTTTTCAATAGGTGGAATCTCCTCTTGGAAATGGAATACTTGTTTAAGGCCGTGGTAGGAGTTGGTGGGGGCTACATGGGCATGCACAGGGTTGCCTTGTTGTCACCTTTGGCAAGCCCAGAGGTACCTGCCACATTGTAGGTCTATAGTACTTGCTACACATAAATTACATTATATATATATAATTTTTAAATGAATTTTTCTAAAAACTATTTGAAAAACCAAAAAAAATTGTGACCATACCTTGCAAATTTTTTCCACGATTGCAAGCATGTCTGTATGAATGTACGGTTTACATACAAACAAATTGGGTAAATTTTTTCTCTAAGGCTTGAGGCAAGTACTTGGATTTTCATGATTTGATAGTCGATATTGGGGTTTTTGGGCCTCTTAGATGTGATGGTAGGGTCTGTTTTGACCCAAAATGCTCCAAAATTATAACTACCTCCCAAATATGGCAACCACTTTTCAACTTCAAACCCTCATATATCTGGCCTCATATGTCCAATTTAGATGAAACAAAAGAAAAAAATGACTTTCTCAAAACTTTTGAACTCAATGGTGATCTTAGACTTGCACCAATAAGCTATGATTTTGACTTGCAATACAAAGCCACAAAGAAGAAACCCTCAAAACTAGTATTTATTTTCAAGTTCTTTGATTCTCCAGGTCATCATTCAATGCAAGAGAAGAGCATACTCAACTTTTCAAGATCTAAAAGGATTTTCAACCTAGATCTCTCAGTAAATATTGTCAAGAAACATTCCCACAAGCTTTGATACCATATAAGAGTTGGTATAGAGTACTCTACACCATGCAAGATTTGGTTGAAGATTATAGCCAAACAAGATCTAGGAACTTCATGAAAGAACAAGAAAGATCAACTATGAGAGAATAATGCTATTCTATCAAAGGATGCAAATGATAGATTATGATGATATGATTGTTGTGATTTACACATGAGACCACCTGGTTACATAGCAAGGTGAGACATAGGATTAAAATATATTATGAGAAGTGTCTTAATCCTATGTCATGAGACAACTAATATTAAATGACCTAGGAAACAATTATTAAATGTCAAAAGATAAGATAAGATTTAATGACAACTAACAACCTTCTAGAAATATTCCCTGGGACCTAAGTAAACTTAATGTATGTAAATAAGACCCACTGATGGACTAGATAGGTAAAACACCTATTTACACCAAAACAAACCCTCACCATGCAAAACTTCAAACTTTCTTTCTAGAATAGCCACTGCTACCGTACCATAAAAAATATCTACATTCTAGATCAACCACATACACTATACACAACAAAGAAACAAAACCATAAATAGACATAGGAAAATATCACTCACACAAATTTAAAAAATATGGATGCTAACAGAAATCAAACATAAATACAGATTGGTACAATCACAATAAATAAAAAAAATATATCTTCTCTTTGTAATCTCACTATTATGTGTGCCATTTCAGCATCTTGCATGACTCCATATTTTACATTCACGACTATTATTGTGGTGCAAACTATGACACAAATGATATGAACAAAATTGATACAAAAATAACAGTCTCATGGCATCACCATGGAACATTATTTTGATAATTGGCCCCTAGCCAAGTTGCATGTGATACACATGTGCACACAGACACACACACATGTATATAAATATTAGAATATATATATTTTTTGTTTTCTTGTAATATGCATACATGGAAATATTAAAAAATAGTTTAATTATTTGCTAGACAACATTTGATTAGCTTGGGGCCAATGAAGTTGGATGCAAAATGCTACACAAAAATAGTATAAAACATATATTTTTTTTTCTTCAATATCCACACATAGATATATTAGAAAACATTTTTTTTTTTTACTAGATGACATTTAATTGACACCCCCATACAAATTACATGCAATACACATACATGTAAACATTAGAAAGCAAATTAATTTTTAACTAAATGACATTTGATTGACTTGAAACTTTTTCTTTCCTTTCTAAACTAAAAATTAAAATAATTACTAATTAAATTATAACAAATCAATTACAAATAAATCATATTTGAAAACATAAAAAATATAAAAATAAACAATTTCTTTTAAATAATTTGAAAACATAAAACATCGAAAAATAAACAATTTCTTTTAAATATATATATATATATATTTTTTTTTAATTTGGCCAAATTATAAGATAGATTAATGAAAAAAGATGAATCCAAGAGAATCTTCCGGGATGCAGAGACTGAAAAGAGCCTCGACATTATTATTTTTTCTTTAGTAAACAACCCATTTGATTGTTTGATAAGTCTTGACCATTGCCAAGAACAATGGTATATCATATTCAGTGCAGTGCAGACAAGAACAATGGTATATCATATTCATAAACTATTCCACTCCCCTTTTCATTCTGATCCTACCTTGGAATAGAACAAGCAAGCCAACTACAGTTGGGTTTTGGTGAAGAGCAAGTGCACCTGACCAGTTAGTGGGGATTCCCATATATTGAGTGAGATCACATGTATTGACTTTGTACTAACTAATACTCAATATTGCGTAAGCCAAGACCTTCCCATTGGTTTTTTTAAGGCTTATCGAGAATGCTAAATGCTCCCAGAGTTTTGATAGTCTCATTCATGAACGTTTGCCTCTACAACAGTATTTGGGTTCTGTTCATCATATCTTTCAAAAAAAAACATGAAGAAAGCTGTACTGTTGATGGTTTTGATAGCTGGAATTGTGTTGAGCAGAGGAGAAGGCGATGCCCCAACACCCTGCCCACAGCCAGATATAGCCCAAAACACAATAACATTTTACATGCACCATGGGTCTAGAGTTTCAGAGCACATCGATGAAAGAATACCCAATTTGAATCCAGATGCACCCACACTTGGAGGATTGAACATTGGTTTAGGAACTGTTACACCCATTGAGGGGGCCCTGATTCAAACACCCGATTTGCTTGCACCTACATTGGGCAGAGGCCATGGATTTTATGTTTCCACCTCTGAGAATAAGGATCATGACAAGATTCAGTTTATGGCCTTCTCCGCTGTGATTGAAGAGAATGGTGAAAGTGGGCATTCTGTTAATTTGTTTGGAGTAGACAATGTGTTGTTGGGTGAGAGGCAGATTGCAGTGGTGGGAGGGACCGGCAAATTCAAGAATGCTCGAGGTTATGCCATCCTCCAAACGAATCCACATAACGTCATCAAGTTCACTCTCCATCTTACGTTTTAGGGATTCTGAAGTGGTTCTGTGTAACAAAGCTGTTTTGCTCTATGTATCCATTAATAAGCTGATTTCAATAAAACTTGGTATTTTGTGCCTGTGTTCCGTGCACCGTTAAAATGTCTTCCAAAGGGGCAAACCTTTATAAATACAGATTACAATGATTTCAAATTGATGAAAAATTCTGAAGTGTATGCTTATAAACACCAGTGAAATCCATATGTGCTATGTGCTCGTGCATATGAATGTCTATAAATAAATTTTCGTCCATGGACATAGAGACTTAAGAATAAGGGATTGATGATTCATCCATGGCCCGAGTATATATATTAGAGTTATTTCTCAAATAGATGGGACTAGAATTCTGAGCATATAACAATTGTTGGTTAGAGATTCAAGTTACATGGTGATTCCATAAGAACTTTGGAATGCAGGCCATAACCATTCATTTACCAGTAATAGAAAAGAATGTAAAAGTCACCTTATTTCTTCCTTCTAGTTCTTATTTATAACCATTCATTAACTAATAATAATAACAACATGATGTAAAAGGTACAATAATTTATATTAATTCTTTCTACATAGTAGAGTTCAAAATTGTTGTAGTTCTTACTCTCTAAATATGAAAATTTATATTAATTCTTTCCTCCTTGTTCTTACTCTCTAAATATGAAAATTGCAAAGCAACAAAGTAGAAAATTTGAATTTGAGGTTACATGGGATCCTCTATTTGCTGGACTAGATCTTGATTCTTACATTGTGTGTAACATTATATGTTTTGAACATGTGGTATTGATCCAGCTGAATTTTTCTTCTTTGGTAGGTCATGTTGCTTTCAAGGTGGACTCTTGTGTGGGGAAGAATGTATCCTCTCCTCTAGACTTGAGTTGTGGGGCACATGCTCCCTATTCAAATGTCTCTAATCATGTGCCTTGGGTGGATTTTGTCAAATCCATCAACACATGCAAGGGTTGTGTGTTGACCCTCTTATTCCTATTGATGCTTCTTCTAGTTTTGGTGAAATTGAATTGTGTATTCTAGATATGGTGGTGGATATAGTTATTGCCAAAATGGATAATTATTTGGTTAGAAAAGTTTTGGGCTCTAGATCAAACACGGATGCACTTGTGTCCTAGATGGATAAATGTTGGTCACTAAAAGGGCACTTGGAGGTGACTAGCATGGTGAAAGATATTTTCCAATTTACCCTTTTTACTTCTATCATAAGGATGTAGGAGTTGTTGATCAACTCCACAAAATCCCAAGGATCACCTAAAACCAAAATAACTTTCCACGTGATGCCCCAAGCCACACACCTAAGACATTAGCCAATTGATTCTTTTTGAAAGAACAACACCAATGAGCAAGGAACAAATACATGTCGTATTGTACACCAGTGTGCACACACGTGTCATGCCAAATATAATGACATAAAGACACTAACAACAAGAAAAATGTCACCATTGCTACCATTAAAGTGGCATGAGCAAAAGATTTACCAATCATGGGATGAAACCATGATGATGAACCTACAAGAGGGGAGCATCTAAATGGAAATTATGCACTAACCCACAATCACTCTCTCATGAACACAACACATTGGTAAGATGAGGGAGTCATCAACCTTAAATCCACACCAAAGCAAACTTACTAACACTTACAACACCAAATAAAATATATACAAGTGGTGGAATGACTAGGACATATCACATCTCAACTAGATGACACAACCACCGGTTGTTGGAATGAGGAGTAGGATAAGGGTAACAAACACCTCCAATCCATTCAAAAATGACATACACAACACCTAAAAACAAGGGAAAAAATTCCTGAGAGGTTACCTTACTAGGAGGTACAAGCCCTCCACCAATTGCAACAATGATGAGTCATTTTCAAGCAACAACATGCTTCCCAATGTAGAAGGTAACATAACACTCTAAGGATGACACTTGTTGATGAAGTGACATGGGAAGACTCACTAGGTCAAAGGGAACAACTTTTGTATACAATTTTTTCCCAAAGAATGGTTGGGAGGACTTGTTAGTTGATAAATAGGGGACAACAACATGCCAAAGAATAACAACATCCAAAAAGGAAACTAGCATAGTGCAATAGAGTCCCATAGGTGTGTTAGCATCTAGTAACTACACAAGTGCTCAAAATATATGTTGTAGTCCTCTTTTTGCATTGTATTCTTGGTCTCATGCTATTGTCCTAGCTAGAGATTGAGTAGATGATTGTTTCTAGGTCTCATACCTAGGGACTACCCCTAAGACTCAATAAAACAATATAACAACATAAGTGAACACCAAAATGATTAAAAATGATCAAGAGACTAAGAGGGATAACCTTGCCCAATCTCCAATGCACTAACAAAGGATCTAAACTCCCTTAAGTTGGGAGGCCTACAAGAGACTCTAAAATGAGCTCAAGGATATAGGGAATAGAGGGAAACATTCCCAACACACCCTATTAGTCCTTCAACCAAGGGGAGAACCTAAATGACACCACCTAGTAGTGGGTTCTCACACACACATGAACCCAAACTTGGGAGATGAACTACACAAGATCCAAAGCCAAAATTGAATGCTTTCTAACATATTATAGTAATATTAATTACAAACTAAATGTGATTTATGTTTATTTTACCAAAAATTAATGAAAGATAAACTACATATGAAATGGTATTAGAATTTGACACCAATGTCAAGAAAGAATGCATAAGAAGATAGATTCTTCACCACTCATGTGGAAGGTTTAAATTCCATTAAATAAGAGGTTTTATGATAACAAGTTACTATTATAAAAAGGACTGAAGGTCTTGAATTATTCATTTAAAAATAAATTTACCAAAAGGAGAAACTATTTGATTCATCTTTCTTTTTAGGTTTCAAAAAATGCGTAACATTTTCATTACTTTTCACATTTTTCATATTTTCATGAATTGCATCATGAGTTGACATTGAAATCCTAGAGTTTTTTTTATAAAAAAATATTTTATATGATCTATTTGCATGGGTTCTCATTTGTCTCGAAGAAATCTTACCAGGAAGATTATCCAAGACATTTCTTTCAATTTAAAAGAAAAAAACATTTTTACTTTCACTCATACAAGGGATTTCATTCTCATTTTGTGTTTCCAATTTTCATTAATAGAATTGATCTCACTATTGGAATATCCAACTTCTTTAAGATAACTAATATTAGTATCATGAAAATGTGAGTTTGAAGACATACCTAAACTTGTTTTTATACTCACATTTTCCATATCATTGAAAGGTGGATTTGAAGACATATTTGGATTTGTTTCTATAGTCACATTTTCTTCCATATTCACCATTTCTACATTTCATCATTTATATAAATCTCATCCTTCATGATCTCTTGAATGTTCTTCTCTTAAATAGTCATGGAACTAGATGCTTCAATATTTTTCATTTCTCAAATCAATGTTCTTCTATCTCTTTGTTGTTTTATCTCCTTTCTATTTGCTTCAATTTCTTCAGGTGTTATTAGTTTCCTATATTTTTTTATTTGATGTTGTTTTGATCCCATTTATTACCAAACCCTCTTGATAACAATAACAAATGATATTTAATCTATTTTCAAATTGGTACATCTTTAAAATTTTGAAGTACAACTACATGTAGATACTTCGTTCCATAAATTATGAAGTACAAGTAGATGTGAATAACCAAAACCCTTTTGTTTTATTCCTCTTGAAATAGCCCATGTACTTAATTCCACTTCAAAATGTTCCTATGTCATAACAAGAGTGTTGCAATGGCTTTTTCGTTGTGCCAAAAGATTAGCATGTTAACACTCGATACAAATGCCAGATTTATACAAGATCCACAGGAGGCGGTTAAGCCATGTCATGAATCCAGAGGGTGGTGCTAAACAGCCAAGGGGATGAAGGCACCAACCTTCGCACGATCACAAGATTCGAACCCATGACCTTGATCTGATACCATTTTTTGCAATGGATTTTCTGTTGCACCAAAAGATTGACCTGTTAACACCCGATACAAATGCTAGATTTATACAAGATCCACAAGAGGCAGTTAAGCCATGTCATGATCTTGAAAGCAGTGCTAAACAACCAAGACGACGAAGGCACCAACCTTCCAACAAAGAGATTCCACAAGACAACTATGAATAAAAAAGAACTTGTCATTGTAGGGCCAACCCATAAAATAACAAGTTGCATAAATATAGTGGTACTACATTTTTACTTAAAATGGGAAATAATAGATAGATTAGGTACTCACTTTAAAATGGGTAGCCATTCTATTTTATGGATGGGTACCCAATTTAAAACGAGTAGCTCTTCCTAATTTATATATTATTTTCTATTTAAAAATAGAACATGTACTCGTTTTAAAGTGGGTACTTGTTTTAAAATGAGTACCCATTTTAAAGTGGGTATTCGTTCTATTTATAGAACATGTACCCATTTTAAAGAAGGTATGCGTTCTAATTTTTTTTGAAATACCAATCCACCTTTTGATTTGGTTTAGGCTCAAGAAAGGAATGGCAACCCGATCCTTAGCCTTGGACTTACAAACTTACAAGGTCATGTCAATGCCAAGAGAAAAATGACTTTGGCAATATGGCTCATGACTTTTTTTTTAATATTTTTTTATGAAATTAGAACCCATTATGGATGATGATGACTAATTTTTAAATATGTAATTTTTTATTTATTGGATTTTTTTTTCTATTTAATAATTAATTTTTGAGGAAATTGGTCCATAAACTTGAAATGTTAGATTTTGATATATTTTTAATAAATTTTAGTTTTTTAAGTTTCTTGTAAAATAAATTATATGACAACAATATAGCACAATTATTTACACAATAAAAAAAATATTTTAGTTCAAATTATGGTGTTCGTACATGAAGGGTTATCAAAAACAACAATTAGGGATAATAAAAAATTAATAAAAATTATATATTTGAAAAAAAATTATTAAAAAAATCCTCATCAGTATTCATTATAATACACATCTTTCCCCAAAAACAATTATGTAAATAATTTTATTTAGGTCAAATTATGGTGGTTGTACATGTGCATGGTATGGTCCTAAAAAAGTGACTTTTAAAAGTGTTTTAATGCATTTGTATTAAAAAATAATTTATATCATCTGGGTATTAGAATAAATTATATATTTGAAAACTAAACTCAAAATACTACATTTCGTTTTACTATACTTTTTAAAGATTCTATGTGTAAGTGCTTCAAATTTCTAGTCCAACTATGACAAATTTTTAAAACAAGGAAAAACATTTCCACTTTTTTACCAAAATGTGGACTCAACTTCTTGCACTTGCCCATAAGTAACATAAAAAAATGTATAAAAACAATTAAAGATGAAATAAAAAGAGAGAAATAATAGAATCCAACACAAGAATAAGAAAGACAAAGTTACATCCTAGGAAAATCCAAGTTAAGGAAAAATCTATCTTCCAAAGCATCACACTACTCAATATATTATTAAATGAGTATGGTTATAATAAAATATTAGGATTCATGTTTTCCATGGAGATCAACACTTGTAACCTAGAAAATAATTGTTGTGTTTTTCATATTATTTCTTAAAAAAAGAAAGCGTTTCCCTATAAAATTTCCACTCAAGAAAGGATCAATACAACAAAGAGAACAAACCTTGTTACAACTAAAACATGGTTCAAATTAAAGAAACCCACAAAACCAAGTTGACTTTGATGTACCAAATGTACTTGAAAACATGTCTAAAATCCTCTTATGAATTAAACTAAAAAGAAATTAAACATTTAGGTTTTTCCTCAATAACCCTATGAGGATAAATTTATAGAAACCAATCTATAATTTTTTTGTGGAATAACAATATGTAGATCACCCAGGAATGAAAGAATAAGAGATAAAGAACATAATACAATATGATGAAGTAGAAAATCAAGCCTCATTCAAAAACTCGCAACAACATACAATGCATTTCAAAAAATATTTTAAATAAGAAAAAAATCTGTAAATAGTGTCTTCAATTTCTCATTCAAACTTTTCTCAAATCACTTAATAACAAGATAATTCTTAAATTACATTGTTTTTCAACCATATGGGCTGATGAAAACTATTGTAAACTGATGTAAATATGATACAAAACAGAAAATATCAAATACACAAGTGGACTCCTTCAATCCAACTTCTTTTACCAAATTCTAGCACCTGCAACCTTCAATGGAAACCTCAGTTGTAATAAATCATGATTCACCAAATTGTTTGCTACTGCACAAAAATACTCAAACTTAAAATAAACCAACAATAAAAATGTCCACAACACTCCTAGGAAAATAACTACACCTACAACACCAACCTTCAAATTCTAACCAAGAATGGCTACCAAAACATAGTTAAATTTCCCTGTAATCTTCAAAAACAAGCTCCTAGAGCTTCACCAGCAAAAATATGACCAATTTGGGAAGAAACCTCCAAAAATCCATCCCAAAACCTTCCATAATATTAAAAATTCTTTCCTTAACCCACTCCCACTAAAATTGGAGTCCATTCCTAGATTTTTGGGCAGTTTCCAATGTAACCCTACCAACTCACCTTGGATGCCCACCTTTGCATGCATCAATTAAGAAAGTTTTTAAATGCATAATTAAAACTTATAACTCCATCCAAATCCACTCCCAAGAATATTTATTTCCAATCTTTTTAATATTAGACAATTTCCAAAATCCCCCTAAATTGTCTCCACACCCCAAAATTGCAACAAAATAATAAAAAGGGTAATTATTTAATGTTTAACTTAATCTAACTTTTCAAATTACCTCGCCAAGATAATTACCATAGTTGCGAGGTGAATGCTTTGACGGGAGTTAGTCTTGATGCCGTGCGACATTTTTTGAAAATAGGAGACGGGGGTACTTGGAGACGCCATTTTTTTTTTAATGTAAAAATTAATAATATATCTGTTTTGTACCTCATGAGCTACTTGTAAGTTGTATCTGTATTCAAAATTTCAACATGAGTATTTGTATGCCGCACTTGTGTATGATATTAATTTTTAAATAAAAAAAAAAAACTTATCAGTTGTTACTTATTACTTATTAGTTATTACTGTATTATTATTACAAATACAGTAATACTTGTAAGTTGTAACCTAAATTTTCTTTGTAAATAACTACATTTAAAAAATTGGTTAAATAATAAATATATTAATTTTAACAAAATTTCCTTCTCTACGCATTTGAAGGAGACAAATTATTAATTTATTTAATTATTTCACATTTGTGACTGGCATTCAAGCATACGAGTGATCTGTTTTACTTTTTTGTTTCATGTTCTATAGTTTGAACTTTCAGTCTTTCCCGTAATGATGCAGTATGCACACAAAGTCGAACACATCTGAAACGAGATATGATCCAGACTCAAAATTTTTCGATGCCTCACTTTTAGTTTTGATTTTTTCGAACTTTTCTTTGTCGTCGCCCCAGATCCGTCGCCCAAGATCCTTCGCCGTCGCCCTCTTCAGTCGCGTGCAGCAGCTAAAAGCATAGAAGTGTGTTTAAAAAATAATATTTTTAATTTTTTCGACTTTTTGCCTTCAAAACACGGGGAGACTTGGCGGGAGGCGTGATTTTAGGGTTTTGGAGACGGGGCGGCGGGAGACATCGTATAAGAGACTTGATCTCACAGTGCAGTGCGATTAATGGAGATGTGTCTCGTCTTTGAGGCGCATCTCGGAGGAGATCGTCTCGGGCTACTATGATAATTACCTACAAAACCTTAGGAAATTGAATTAAAATATTATTTTGGTTGATTCAAGATTGTTGGTCAACTACGGATGCTCCTGCATAACAATATAAGAACAAGAAATACATAGATATACCTTGGGAAAACTCAAGTTTATGAAAATCCAACCTCCAAAGAACCACACAAACCAATGTAATATAATAAACATGATCATAATACATGATTAGGTTTCATGTCTTCCATAGATTTCATCACTTTTTACCTACAAAAGAGCTATTAGTATAACCTTGTAATACATAATCCATAATTCCTCCATTTAAAGACCTCAATATATAAATACGAGGCCTCAAAAATACCAAAAGGGATTACCATAGGCCTAAAAAAGGTCCAAAATAACCATGGTAAAAATTCTCATGACCCACAACACATATGTTGGAAATTGTTGCTATTGATGTCAAAGGTATTCAAAGAGTTGAGGGATTCACTAATGGTAGATTGGAGGTGCAAGAAAATAAAATAAAATTCTATTGTTGCTAAGGGTTGACCCTTAGACTCTTGGCACCCTCCCTCATTAATAAATACAAATTGCAATTTTTTTTGTAAAGAGGTCAACCCTCTTAAGAGGTGCACCCCATTTTGGGGGATTTATTTTTTATAATAAAAAATATAATTAAATATAGGGGCCGACCCCTATTGGAGTTCCCAAGTTGAAGGTGAAAGGGTGCATATAAAACAAGGTGTTGCATCCATTTAGAAAAGACATGTTCCTTGATGGATCACCTCCCTTGGTGAAGCTATTTAAAGGGATTATGGAGTCCACTTGAAAGTAATAAATTCATTGAATATCATTCGTATGGGGAGAAGATTTAAAAGGAATATAAGTGTAAAATTTTAAAGATATATGAGAAGATCTTATGTTAGAATTTATGAAGGACCTTTGAAAATTTTAAAAGCAAAATTTTATGAAGTAGTGAGCAGATTTATGAAGGTGAATTAGGGTAGATCTAAGAAGAAGTTTCAAATAAATTATTATATTGTTCATTTGGAGGTTGCTACCTCTTAATTAAAGATATCAGGAGGTTGGTGACTCTCATTAGAAGAGATTGGTGTCTCTTGTTGAGTTGGTGCTTTGTTGTGGGAATTGGTGTTTCCAGTGGGTTGGTGCCTATGAAATAAGTTTTGTAATAGAAATAGGTTGGTGCCTACAAGAAGATCTACATATAAGCAATATTTTATTGTGGTTTTTTATTGTAAGGGTTTTCATGTAAATCGTATGTTTGTCTTGTGTTCTTAATTGCTAGATCTTGCATGTGTGCTATTGCTATGGTTAATTAAGTTTTGAAAATTAAAAGATTGTTATTATACCAATTCACCCCCCTCTTAGTATAATTGAGTGCTCTTCAATTGGTATCAGAGTGGGTTCCTTCAGAGATAGTCTAACTCCTAGAAGGAATATCTAAAAGAGCACATATGGTCAGGAAAGAAGGATATGGATTCTCATCAAACATGGCACCATTGTTTGATGGAACAAACTATGCCTTTTGGAGCACAAGGATGTAAACCTATTTGAATGCTCTAGGTTTTGATAGTTAGAAATCAATGGAAAATGGCTATATATCCCCTATAACTCCCCTAATGGATTAGGAAGGAAAGAAGGAAAGTGAAAACAATGCAAAAGAAAAGAATGAGATTTTGTGTGGATTATTCGAATAAGAGTTTGTAAAAGTCATACATTGAAAATTAGCTAAGGACATGTGAGATAAGTCGAAGAATATCTATGAAGGAGATGATAAAGTAAAGAGGGAAAACCTTCAAAATTATATAAGATACTTTGAAAGCCTTAAGATGAAAGAAGAAGAAAACATAGCCTCCTATTTGCTTCGTGTTGATGAGATCATGAATAGAATAAGATGTCGGTGAAAAAGTTGAAGTCCTGATTTTTCAAAAGGTGCTAAGGTATTTACCTTTAAGATTTGACTACAACGTTTCAAAAATTGAAGAAATGAGAGATATAGACTAATTAATAAAGGATGAGTTGTATGGGATTCTTACTGTCTATGAAATGAGGATTGAAGACAAGCCATCAAAAAGGGAGGTAGCCTTCAAAGCATCAAAGAAGGGAAAAAAAGTATATGAATCAAGTGATATCTCAAACAACGAAATAGATGAAGAAGAAGTTCACTTCATGATAAAACTAAAGAAAGGATCTAAGAAGTACCAAGGTAAGTTACCATTTAAATATTTTAATTATGGTTGAATAGGCTATTTTCTTCTAAGTGTTCGAAAAGTAAGAGTGAAAGCAATGATGATGAAGAGGATCATTACATGAAGAAAGGAAGAATATATCAACAAAAGAAGGGCTACAAACAAGGTCAACATGAAAAGAAGAAGGATTTTCATAAGTACAATAAGAGTCTTTATTCCAAGAAAGATAATAGATTAAAGGAAAGCAATGAAGAAATTTCAAACAATGATAGAGAATAAATATTATTCATAGTGATGGAAGCAAAGGATGATGAAGACGAAAAGAAACAAGAAAAATATTTAGAAGAAGAGCATAGTGAAGACAAAGGAGAAGTGGATCTTGAGGAGGAACTCCATTTCGCCTACAGTGAGATTGAGAAGCTTAATAAAAGAAATTTGAGACAAGGATTATGAATTCAAGAGGACAGTGAAGCCAAAGAAAAATTAACACAAAGTCTTGAAGAATAAAAAAATTTGATCATAGATCTAAAAGTGCAAGTAGAAGAAGCAAAAAGGATTGAAGAGGATATGATAGATCAATTGAAGATAAATGACAAAAATTGTGAGAAGCTGGAATCCAAGATGGTTTTCTTAAGAAAGGAATTGGAGAAGACAATGGATCAATTAAACAAAATCTTGAAGAATGAGAAGAGTTCAAAAATCTTGGATGACATCATCAAATCTCAAAAGCCTATATTTGATAGGAGTGAAATTGACTATTAAGAAGGAAATATTTCTAAAACAATTCAATCATCAAAGAAATTAAATGAAGAGAAGAAGTAGTCAGTGTTCTTAAAAGTTCCTTCAAAGATGAAATCAGAAAAAAGAAAGAGAACTAGAAGCCAAGCATACCTCCAAAAGATAAAAATGACATGGTCAAGAAGCCTCTTCCACCAAGGAAAAATCATACACCTAGGTAATATCATTCCTTCTTTGGTTATTAATTTTCATGCAGTTAGTTTTTTCATAAGGCGATAGATTGTAGAAAACATGCACAAAATAAATTTCGGCATAAAGTAATGAATTAAATGGAAAATAGAACAAGAACAAAATTTAGGCGTTCATAAACAAAAAATTAACTCTTTTTATCCTCTTGTGGATTACAACATCATATGTTACAAGCGCAATAATTTTGGGCATATATTTTTTTTGTAGAAGTGGCAATAACTATATAAAAAAAGTAATCTAATGAAGAAATTATAGTCAAGAAAAAGGAGGAGAATTCAAAAATATTGAGAAAGAATAAGGAAGAAGAAAAGAAAGAAAAATCCATGCTGGTTCAAACAACCCTACATGCATGAAATAAAGGAGATCAGTGGTATATTGATAGTAGTTGCTCAAAGAATATGATAGGTGATAAAAGTAAATGTCTTACCTACAAATGAGTGAATGGTGGATCATTGAAATTTGGAGATAATACTTTCGCAAAGATATTAGGGAAAGGGATACTTAGCCTTGATAATGGTAAAACAAAAACTGAGTTCTATGTGATATATGTTGAGAGGCTAAGAAATAATCTTCTAAGTGTAGGTCAAATGTGTGACCAAGGGCACACTCTTACATTTCATGTATAAGGATGTAAAATTAGTAAAGCAGGGAAGAAAGTGTTATAAGCCAAAAGAGCAGCTAATAATCTCTATATTCTTAGTGAAATTAGGGGAGAAATATGGTGTATGAGTCAAGAAGATGAAAGTTGGTTATGGCACAAGACAATGGGGCACATAGACTTTGACAATAATGTAAAGATCATTCATAAGGAAGTTGTGAGAGGCATGCAAAAGATTTCAAAGTCATCAAAATCACTTGTAAGCAATGTCAACTTGGGTAGAAAATTAGAGTGAGCTTTAAATTGAAGGAACACTCTCCATTGAAACCATTGGAACTTATACATATGAATCTTTGTGGTCCAAACAAAAAAAGGTATGGAAGGATAGAGGTATTTCATGTTATTAATTGATGACTATTCTAGAATGAAATGGGTCATATTTTTAAAATAAAAATAGGAATATTTTGACAAGTTTAAGGCATTCAAATCCTTAGTGGAGAATGAAATAAGCTTAAAGATCAAATGTCTTAGATCAAATAGAGGAGGAGAATTCACTTAAAATTAGTTTGAAGACTTTTGTGAAAAGCATGAGATAAGAAGAGATTATTAGATACTACAAGTACTCCACAACAAAATGGGGTTGTGGAAAGGAATAATAGAATAGTCCAAGAAATGGCTACAACCATGCTAGATAAATCCAAGTTACTTGACACATTTTGGAGAGATGTGGTTTATATGACAATATATATTTTAAACTACAGTCAAATCAAAGTAAACAATAGAAAAAACCATATGATTTATGGAAAGGAAGGCCTACAACGATGAATTATTTTTAGGTATTTGGGAGAACATGTTACATAAGGAGAGATGAAGAAGATTTAGGAAATTTTGATTCTAGAGCTAAGGGAGTACTCTTCAAGAAGTAAAGTATACAAATGTTACACCAAGAAGTTGCATAATGTCATTGAAAATTAAAATGTGAATGTATATGAGGGAAGATACTATGAAGAAAAGGTACAAGAAGGTGTTCCTCAAAATAAGGAAATTTCCAAAGAAGAGGAAATAAAGGAAGAAACTAAGGAGATAGTTGAGCAAAGAGATCCAAAGACACCATCAAGAACATCATCTAAAACACCATCAAAATTTGTCCAAAGAAGTCATCTAGAAGTTCATTATAGGGGACAAAGATAGAGAAATTAAGACAAGGCAAAGATTGGCTAATACTTCAGATCATGAAAATATGCCTTTGCTTTCCAAGATAGATCCAAATAACTTCAAAGAAGAAAGTGAAGACAAATATTAGATAGGGGCCATGGAGGAGGAATTGAATAAAACAAAAAATAATAAAACTTGGGAACTTATCCCAAGACCTAAAGATAAAAATATAATTGGCACTAAGTGGGTCTTCAGGAATAAGTTGAATGAAGATGGTCAAGTGGTAAGGAAAAAGGAATGGTTGGTATGCAAAGGATATGCACAAGTAGAAGGTATCGACTTTGAAGAAACTTTTTCCCCAGTTTCTAGATTGGAAGCTATCAGAATGCTTTAAGCATTTTCTAGTTTTAAAAATTTCAAGGTCTATCAAATGGATGTTAAGTCTTCATTCCTTAATGGAAATCTAGAGGAAGAGGTATACATTGAACAACCAAAAGGATTCTTGTTGTTAGAAAATAGGGATTATGTGTGCATATTGAAGAAAGCTCTTTATGGACTAAAACAAGTCCCCAGAGCATGGTATGCAAGACTTGATAAATATCTACAATGTAACAAGGATTCAAGAAGGGAATTGTGGATAGCAATATTTATATCAAGACTATGGGTAATTATTAGTTGATAATCATGATATATGTGGATGATAGTATATTTGGAGGAAGTAGTGACAATATGTTTCAAGAGTTTTCCATGGAGATACAAAATGAATTTGAAATATCTATACTTGGTGAGTTATCTTTCTTCCTTGGGTTATAAATTTCTCAATTAGACAAAGGGATATTTATTTCACAAACCAAGTATGTTAAAGAAATATTGAAGAATTTTAGAATGCAGGATTGTAATCGTATGAGTACACCTATGGTAACAGGATGTAAATTAAGGATGACGAATCACCTGAGACAAATCAAAATCTTTATAGGTCAATGATTGGAAGCTTGTTATATGTGGCAGCTTCAAGGCCTGACATTATGCAAGTAGTTGGTATGGTGGCAAGGATTTAGGTTACACCTAAAGAAAATCATGTGCAAATAGTGAAAAGGATACTCAAATATTTAAAAGGCACATGGGATTTTGACTTATGGTACCCAAGAGGTGAAATTTTCACCTTAACAACATATACAAATATAGATTGAGCTAGCAGTTTTAATGATAGAAAGAGTACAAGTGGAGGTGCATTCTTTCTAAGAGATAATATTGTTTCATGGTTGAGTAAGAAACAAGCCCCAATTTCTTTGTCCAATACAGAGGTGGAGTACATTGCGGCAACATCCTTTGCACTCAAGTTATTTAAATGAGGCAAACATTGAGAGATATCAAAGTAGAATATGATCATCTTATATTTTATTATATGATAATACAAGTGCAATCGATATTTCAAAGAACCTAGTCGTGCACTCTAGAATAAAGTATATTCCCATCAAGTATTATTTCTTAAGGGAATAGGTGGTCGATCAATAAGTAAAGTTGAAATATATTGCTATACAAGAACATATTGAGATATTTTTGCCAAGCCACTTCCAAAAGAGACTTTTGAGTACTTAAGGAAAAAATTGGAAGTCATATCATTCTCATCCAGTCACTAAATCCTTGAGAAGGAGCATGTGTTCAGGGGGAGATATTCATTGTTTTATCTTTCAACCTCAAAAGGCCTTTTTCATTGATGTCAAAGGGGGAGGAATAGAGTAAGAGGGAGTTACTTCATTTAGGGAGAGAAGTATGGTCTTGTTGCATTTACAAATTGTCTATTTATAGGGTTTCCATCAATGTTAAAGGGGGAGATTGTTGAAAATTCATTCATTGATGTCAAAGGTATTCAAAGAGCTGAAAGATTCAATGAAAGCAGAGTGGAGGTGTAAAAAAATAAAATAAAATAATTTAGTGTTGCTAAGGGCTGACCCTTAGACTCTCGGTGTCCTCCCTCATTAATAAATAAAAATTACAAATTAAATTTTTGTGAAGAGGTTGACCCTCTTAAGTGGTGTGCCCCATTTTTGGGGATTTATTTTTAAGTTAAAATATATAGAATTAAATAAAGGGGTTGACCCCTATTGGAGCACACAAGTTGAAGGTGAAAGGGTTCATATAAAGCAAGGTGTTGCATCCATTTAGAAAAGACATGTTGTTTGATGAATCACCCCCCTTGGTGAAGATATTTAAAGATATTATGGAGTCCATTTGAAAGGAAGAAATTCATTGAATATCATTCATATAAGGATTAGATTTAAAAGGCATATAAGTGCATAATTTTGAAGATATATGAGAAGATCCATATGAGCTCTATGGTAGAATTTATGAAGGATCTTTGAAAATTCTAAAGGAAGATTTTGATGAAGTAGTGAGTAGATTTATGAAGGTGAATTAAGGAAAATGTAAGAAGTTGCAAATAAATTATTATATTGTTCATTTGGAGGTTGGTGTCTTTTAACTAAAGAGATCAGGAGGTTGGTGTCTCTCATTAGAAGAGATTGGTGTCTCTTATTGAGTTGGTGCTCAGTTGTGGGGATTTTAGTGTCTCTAGTGGGTTGGTGCCTACAAGAAGATTTACATATTTAAGCAATGTTTTTTCGTGGTTTTTTATCGCAAGGGTTTTCACGTAAATCGTATGTTTGTCTTTTGTTCTTAATTGTTAGATCTTGCATGTGTGCTACTGCTATGGTTAATTAAGTTTTCAAAAATAAAAGATTGTTGTTATATTGATTCACCCCCCCTCCTCTCAATATAGTTGAGTGCTCTTCAACATAGTTGGTCAATAGGATATTATTAATATATTCTCTTACATGTCATAGCCTTGCAAAACTTGGGTGTTGAATTTTGTCATTTACTTCCTTGAGCAAGATGTTTTAATATGCATAAATCTTATACTTCATAAGAGGATTAGAATTTCTAGTCTACTTTGTAAACTCTTTCTTACATGCTCTTACATGCATCATAAAATATCTTATTGTATAGTCCAGCGAATTTGTACCCCTTGTGCAAATTCCCCTTTTGTACATCCTCACCTTAGAAAGTCAAATCCGAAGGCAACATTCCACATCACCCACCCGCCTTCCATCCACTTGGTGTGTGTTTTGTGTGTCAGTGAGGGAATTTTCATCAAGGAAATGAGCACAATGTGTGAACGTCTGTGTGGCGTGCTACCGTCCTTGATAGATTCTCGCATCTGGAGTGTGCAAGGACGTTACACACCTCATTGGGGTCGAATTGTAATGCCTCTGTGCAACCAACCAAACTGAAAATGGCTTCATTCCCTCTCATTTTGGCCTTCAAAGGCATTCATTTCACACTCACTTCATCTCTTCACATCCTTGAGCATTTTTCATTCCATCTTTCACATCTTCTCACCATTCCAACAATCTACACAACTCCATTAAGCATTGCAACAACTTGTTACTCCATTCACACCATCTTTGTATGTGTTTCTCTAACATAGAAGTTGTGATCTTGGAGTCTTGTGAAACCTCCCTTCATCATCGCTGTGGTTGTGGTGACTTTGCCAAGTTCATTGCTTACATTCTCCCTTCATTGGACTTGAGAGCTATTGGGTGGAGGTGGTAACGCTTCACTTTTCCTTTTGTGGTTTGATAGAGTAGCATAGTATTGTTTTGTAGTGTTTAACAATCTCTCTTTCTCTTCTATTTCCTTTATCGTACTTTCTACTCCGTTGCTTTGTTGGCTGTCTGTGGAGGTGGAAACACCAAAGCGGGGGTTTGACTGAGGTAAACCCCTATACAACCCCAATAATTTTCCCCTCTTGCTTGTGTGTAGGTGAATGTGCACGTGGAGTTCACTGGCGAACTGGTGCTTTTGTGAGTTGATATTCGTCACCTTCATAGTCATCTACTTGTTTTATCATTTACACATTTACCTTTCATACTTTATCATTCTGTTTATTTCATTAAAATTAGTTAGCTAGGCTGTCAATAGGATTTTGGTTGTTTTCTTACTGCACTTTACGTTTTCTGGCTGTATGAACGCTAATGTGCCAGAGAGACGCCAGCACGCCGTTCTATTGTCCCAAACCTGCGTTGCCACCCTCAAATAGAGAGCTATCTTAGGTGTAGTTTGGACTCCAGAAACCAACTCATCTAACTCCAATTAGATTTTTGGGTCTATAGAGTGACAAAAGCACTTGAGAGTGCTCTTCATTCTCGATCCTCATCCCAAAACATCCGTTAGAGTGAGGTAAGTTAGGGTAGCTCTTTGCTCTCGGCTCTCGGTGACTTGGATCTTTGGTGTGGTTGGTCCCCCTCTCTTACACTTACATGTTATACAATGCCATAGATTCTTTTACACATTTTTAATGTTAGAAATGTTCTTACAAACTCTTACACATATGTCATACCAATGAATATAGATGGAATATTGGCCAAGTCAAAATGGGATGCCCTTTTGTATGTAGAAAAAAATAATATAATGATAAATAATTTGATATTAAGAACGAGTATGAAACCTAATCCCAATATCTCATTTGTTTTGGGCACTTCTAGTGCAATATGCACCTTTGGGGTTGTCTTAAGGAGTTTGAATAACTAAATTTCAATGATTCTCAAACTCCACAAAGATTTGGACGTATTCAAAGAATGAATTCCTTGATAAGTGTAGTATTCAAA
This sequence comes from Sequoia sempervirens, assembly GCA_007258455.2. Classification (NCBI taxonomy): domain Eukaryota; kingdom Viridiplantae; phylum Streptophyta; class Pinopsida; order Cupressales; family Cupressaceae; genus Sequoia; species Sequoia sempervirens. The sequence goes on from VDFB02352686.1 coordinate 41,758, forward strand.
TGATAGCAGTTAGTGGGTATGTAAATAAGAAATTAAACTAGTGGCCTAGACATTATATTTTATTGTAATAATAGCTAGCTACTTTTATTCTTTCGTGTTCTTATGTTTTTAACTTCTTGTATTATTGCTATGTCTTGTTTTATGTGTTGCTTGTGCATTCATCTAAGTAATTCTTCATTTAATATGGTTATTTAGATGTGGCTATAGGATAAAGATGTGAACTGAAGTAGAAAAATAGGCATTGAAAAGAGGACAATTACTTTTTAAACTTGAGGATGACACCACACATGATCTTGTTTGAAGTACAGTATCATGAATGTGATAGTATCTAAGATGGATAAACGATAAACTTTACTAAAATAGAACTATGATGCTTAGATTTGAAAAGACTAGATGTGAAATGATTGTGAAGTTAAAAATAATTTATGCACCAAACAATCATAATAAATTGTAATCATATTTACTAAAAGAAAAGAGTGAGCGAATGTTGATTGAGAAATACTTGACACTTTTCATCTCTACAATGCTCTTACAATAAACATGCATAAATAAAGACAAAATGGCTTATCAATTATACATATTTAAAAAGTAAAAATTATGTGGATTTTGTTTGCCATCCACTCAATTTGCTAGGACGTCCCTAAGATCTTAATTTGTCATGAATACTGGTGTCACGAGCTCTACAACATCTCACATGATTCTTAGCCCACCAGATAAGCCAATAAAATTGCTTTGTACTTGTAGATCGCGTTAAGAGGATGGGATGTGATGGTGAAAGTTTACAGACTTACAAAAGAAAATTTTCAGCTTGGCTTGTTTTCCAGTAAAACTTTATCGACATGCTTTCTATTGAATTTTTATCAGCATGTGAGAAAAGTTAACGTAGTTACAGATGGAAGTCATGAAATTCTGGAGTAACTGAGCTTTCAGTTCGCGAATTCCTTTTCTGCAAGTGAAAAGAGATATACGTTCAAAAATAATCCTTGGTGGGTATCCACTAAAAATCAAATCAATTCATAATTTTTTAAGAGAAAGACGAAACTGAAAAGAGAAAGGTGTCAATCACCATGCATGTGATACTCTTAGTACATGTTTTGAAGAAAGAGGGTGACAAGAAACGATTTTGTTTTCTTGTGTTTGCGTGGGCAACTTAGATATGAGCCTTTGTGCAGGAAAGTGAGGACAGAACATTACAAAATAAATATACGTAGATATAGGAAAATGTGTGTTCTTCATGGAGGGAATTATTTGAAAGAGGATCTTGGCATTAGATAAAAGATAAATCAAAGAGAAAGCAGAAAAGATTCCACTTTCCCTCCATGGTTTCTATCAATTCAAGCCACACCACCTCTATCGAATGCACTTTAAGGTCTTTGGAATGAACCTTCACCTTAATTTGAACCATTGGTAAACACCATTTTTATTCTAATAAGAGTTCATATGGGTCTTATAGCACATGTCAAGTTTACTTTATAGTATTGTCAACCTATTATTGACATTTCATGGGATGCACTTGATGAGGTACTAATCCTTTGGATAATGGAGCGTGTGTTAACCTGTATTTACCTACTACTATCACATTCTAAATCTCACACATATGAACCCATCTGCAATACAAGGTGGTAATGAAAAGGCTTGGAAATTAAACCAATAGTGCTTTAAAAAAAGTTCTATTTCTATGGTCTATGTAATGATTGAAGCCTAAGGTAGGGCATGGAAGGTCAATTCTAAAGATTCAAGCTTTTTAAAAAAGGGAACGATATATGTGTAGGTGAAATGTTCAATTTTAGGGTCATTTATTGTATAGTTATCAAATTATTGCATTGAGGATGTGATTCATGTTCTTTATTTTTTTGTCAATCTTCTTTTTGTATATCAAATTTGTCATACTAGAGATGGGAAGACAACCGACTTCTTCCCACCTGATGTAGTTATTAGAGAAATACAACATCGCAAGAAAATTATTGCTTCAGGAAGACTTGATCATGGGTTCTAGATTGTATAGGTTTCATATTTTGATTCATTTTGTGGTTCATCACACATTGGCCATGTATATTCTTTGAGAAGAATTTGGCACAAAAGGTTTGGAAACCTAATTATAGGTACATTAGCTCTTAAGTACATGGTATATGGTACTCAGTCTTCCTAATGTTTCATGCATAGAGGTATTTTCCACTTAGAAATGCAAGAATAAGAGAGAAATAATATAAGACAACACAAGAACAAGAAAGAAATAGATATACCTTAGAAAAGCTCAACCTCCAAAGCACTACACAACTCAATGTATTATTGAATAAATATGGTTATAATGCATGATTAGTTTTCATGTCCTCCATGTAGATCATCATTTTTAACTAGGAGGAAAAGTAGTAACATATTCTTGAAATACACAATCCATAATTCCTCCATGATCTAAATACCTTGAAATATATAAATATAAGGAAGCCTAACAAAATACCAAGATAATAACATAGGTCTAAACAAGGTCTCAAATTAACATGGTAAAAATTCTCATGATGTATACACCCCATAATGGATCAATAGAATATTAATACTATATTATTTACGTGTCGTAGCCTTCCACCAAATTTTGGTACATAATTTTGTCATCTACCTCTTTTAGTAAGAAGCTTTATGATGCATCCTTCATAATTGGATTAAAATGTCTAGTCTGCTTGGCAACTGCCTACTTACATGCTATTTTGTGTATCATAGATTCTCTTACATATTTGATAATGTCATGGTATTTTTATAAAATTTGCACATTAGGTATACTCTTACAAACTCTTATACACCTATCATATACCAATGAATACATATGACATATTAGGCAAATCAAGTGGGATGTCCTTTTACATGTGGGAGCATACTAAAATAATATCATAATAAATAATTCAACTTTAAGATCAAGAATTATGACACCTAATCCCAATAGCCAATTCTTTTTTGAAACTTATAGTGCAATAGGCAACTTTAGTGGTTTTCCTTAAGAAGTTTGAACTACTTTTTCAATGATGCTTGAACCCCCATAATTATTTGATCCTATTCAAAAAGAAGGATGATTTGGGAAGTGTAATATTTAAAGAATAGCGAGTGGATACAACTAAGAAAGAAGACCAATGACCTCTACATTGTATTTTATTATAATAATGCTAGTTGATATTACTCTTATGCATTTATATGTGTTTGGTTTCTTAGATTGTTGTTATGTCTTGTCATTATGTGTTACTTGTATATTCACCTAATTAATTATTTATTTAATATAGTTATTTAGAAATAAAAAATTAAGTATCAAAAATAGCTTTTTAATATCGAGGATGAAACCATACATGATCTTGTTGGAAGGACAATATCATAAATATGAAAACATCTAATGTGATGAAATGATAAAATTATATTATTTAGATGTGAAAAGACTAAATGTGAAATGACAATAAAATTAGAAATAATTTATACACTAAACCATCATAATAAATCTTAATCATATTTACTAAAAATAAATAAGAGTGTATTTCAGATAAGAGAGAAAATACTGACACTTTTTATCTCTACAATACTAGTACAATAAAAATGCCTAAAGAAAGACAAAAAGGGCTTATCAATTATATATATTTTCATACATAAAAGGTAAAAATTCAGTGGATTTGGTTTGCCATCCACTCAGTTTGCGAGGAGGTGCCTAACATCTTAATTTGTCATGAATGCTACTGTCACGAGCTCTCCACCTACTCACATGGTTCTTAGCAGAACAAATGAGCCACCTACTCACATGGGAAGCTAGCAAAACACAGTGCAAAAATAAAATTCCGAAGACATGGGAAAAAGGTTGTTCTTCATGGAGGGAATTATTTGACAGTGAATCTTGCCATTAGATAAAAGACAAATTAAAGAGCAAGCAGAAAAAATTCCACTTGCCCTCCATTGTTTCCATCAATTCAAGCCGATCCAAGCGTATGGAATGCACTATAAGGTCTTTGGAATGAGCCTGCACCTTAAACCTTTGGAAATTTGAGCCAGTTTGGTGAACGTCATTTTTTACTAATAAGACTTCATGTTAGTACATGTCAAGTTTACTTCCTAGTTCTTACCAATTTCAGACGTTTCATGGGATGCACCTGATGAGGTCTTAATCCTCTGAATAATGCAGTGTGCGTTAACCTTTGTTTGCTCGCTTATATATATATATATATATATCCATCTGCAGTACATGGTGGTAATGAAAAAGCTTTGAAACTAAATTAATAATGGCTTCTAAAAATGTGTTATGTTCATTATGGTCTGTGCAGCGGTTGCAGCCCAAGCCAGGGCATGAAGGCCAGCTCTGAAGATCCTTAACACGGAAGCTGCAATGGAATTGGGCATGCTTGTCCTCCCGGGTGCCCCAGGGTTTGTAAGGTCGATTGCTTGAGCTCTGAATAAATAATGTTTACAATAAACAAGCTTAGGCAATTCTTTTTTTCTGAAAATCCTTTGTATCTAGGGGAGAGGGTCCAATAGTGGGGCATCCTATTTTGTGGGGTCTATGTGGAGTGCCATATGAAATGATCAGTTTCTAAAACTCCACGCATGTAGTGACATGACAAACTTAAAAATCTTTTATTCAAGAGTTTTTGAGTCAGCAACCATGTGGAGGATGGTGCGGAGAGGAAACCCCACAATTTCTTACAATTTTCAATGTTGATCGAAGGTGCACCACATGGATCCTTGGTGGTAACTTAGACCAAGATACCTCATACGTGTACACCATGTCATAGGATCAAATTTGGATGGACATGTTTAATTCTTAAATGGTAACATTTATTTCATGTCGCCTCACACACCATTGCTACCCCACCACATTTACTTTGCATTATGTTGGATCTTGGTGTTAAGGATGGTGTAAAGTCTTGAAATGATGGAACCTTCAATGCTACATACCATAGCATTAATCTTCCACCACCACTTCATTATTGACTCTCTGTTTTTGCGAAAGATCGTTTGGTTTGACACTAGAAGCTATTCACATTCACTCACCTTTTGCCATGGTTTCCAAACGATTTCTTAGTACCAATGTAATGGGAATGTATCTTTGTTGGAGGTGAGGTTATTTAACCTTGATAAGGCAATGAACCAACTTTTTTTTAAAACTTTTGTATATTTTTTCAATTTTTGAAAAGACATTTGTTCACTTCACTCCTCTAAATGGCTTTAACTGAAAGATGATGTTGCCATACATTGCTTCGTCTCTATTTTTTAGGGTTTTGTATATTTATTAATCAACTTTAGCTCTTTGTATGTTTGTAAATGGAATGTGAGTCATTATACATTGCTTCGTTTATGTTTTTTGGATTTTCTATATTTGTTAATTAGCTCTAGTCCTCTATATAGTTGTAAATGGAATGTGAGGTCATTATATATTGCTTCATGTCTTATTTTTTTATTTATTATAATCTTCAAGAACACCCTATTTGTTCATAGAATGTCTAGTTTAATGCTTCATGTATTTCATCACTTTAGTCCTCCATATGGTTGTAATTGTCCAAAAGGTGAGGTTGTCATACATTTCCTTGTCTTTGTTGTTTTAGCTTACGTATTTTTTAATTCAACTACCGTAGGCTTGGTTTCCTTCAATCTTCTAGATGGTGCCAAGTCTTTAAACCATGTAGCCTATAATGTTGTGCACTACAACATTAATCTTCCAGCGTTACTTCATTACTAACCCTCTTCTTCATAAAAGATTATTTGGTTTCACAACAAAAGTTTTTCACTTTCAATGTCCTTTGGCTATGGCTTCCATTGGATTTCTAAACACCAATGCAAGCGAATGGATTTGCATTTTGCTATGAAGTTATTAAACCTTGCTAAGGAAATGAACCAAAGACTTAATATCATCTTCTATGGCCAAACCTATCTAACCTATAAACCCCACATATCTATAGGTTCAAAGAAGAAATATATATAATTTTCTATGGCTAAACCTATGGAAACTCTAAACACTACATATCCAAAGGTTCAAGGGAGAAAAATACAAATCATCTTCTATGACCAAACATATATAAACTCTAAACCCTACATATCCATAGATTCAAAGGAGAAATATTCATATTCCATAGAAGATTATATGTATCTTTCTCCTTTGAACCTATGGATATGTAGGGATAAGAGATTACATAAGTTTGACCATAGGCCATGATATGCATCTTTTGTCTTTCAATCTATGGATATGTAGGGTTTAGAGTTTACATAAGTTTGGCCATAAAAAATGATATGTATTGCTCTCCTTTGAAACTATGGATATGTAGGATTTAGAGATTCCATAGGTTTGACCATAGAAGATAATGTGTCTTTCTCCTTTGAAACTAAATTCAAAGATACAATATTTTTTTTTTTTTTTTTTTTATAGATTTAATAACCTCCTCCAAATATTACTCCTTCCAAATACAAAAGGGTTCAAATCTTGTAAGTGGGTAATGAGTACAACGTGTGTTAGTTTCAAAATTGGTAATTAGATATGTATGTCTCATATCTCTAATATGCATTTTGTTTGTTTAAATAGTAACTAAATAATAATTAAAAGTATTGTGATCATTGATTAGATCTCTAATTAACTTTGCTGACTAGAACTTTAATTAACTTTATTGATACAATAGAAATCAATTTTAAGAATATTTAATTATTCTTTTAAATAAACCTAATCAATTAATTTACCCATTATTGAACCCCACCCCACTATTGGACCCTAAGATGCAGTATTTTGTGCGCAACTTCTGACAAGGTGGGTGCGGTGTGCCATCACCCGCCGTTCATGGGCGGAGACAGGCATCTTGTTTTATATCCACGGCAAGCAAAAAGGACCACGACTTCTGCCTTTTCTTCGACCTGGACCTGCACATCACCGTGCACTTCATCAGCAAGAGGAAGACCCGCCGGCTGAAGCGCGAATTTACGTAGGTACAATCCATTCACCAGTTCGACCTCTGAGCCAACAAGGCCGCCTGCTGGAACAGCCCTCTGAACCAACTCATGCTCCTTCTCGACGGGCAAACCGTTGTCCTGCCGTCTCATAAAGGCGCCGGGTGGGAGGACCCCTTGAGCCGGGTGGAGGTCACCCGGGTCCAGGATGCCACTGCTGTAACCGTACAAGTGGGCGACATGATCAGCCTCGCGGGCCGGGTGGTTCTCATCAGGGACGAGGAGTTTAAGGTTCAGGACTCCCATACTTTCATGTGCGTCCCCAGCTCTGTAGTCAAAATGCTTCGAAGTTTGGTAAAGTTTAAACAGAAGGTATATTCGTAGCCATTTGGGTGGCCATTGACGTCGGACAGGTCTCCATGACAATTGTCCGTACGGTGACTATTACGTGCCAGCGGTTTAGATGGGAGGTATATAATATGTCAGGTTTATAGTTATGCAAACAGAGATGAACCATTCGTCATATGAACGTGTATACAGTGCTTAATTATTGAAAATAAACAGTGACACACTGGAAAAGGCTGGCTGAATAAGCTCTGTTAAACCTTAACTTAGATTTGTCATTAAAAACCTGTGTTCACTAAATATTAAGGCCTAAACAGGTGGAACAGGCAGACAAAACACTTCTATAATTTAGATCTGAAAAAGACTCCACAGGCTACACATATGATAAATTTTTTATTTTATATATAATCTCGAGAAGGAAATTTGTGTTGTTGAGTCGAATGTAAGTAATGTAGGGGAGAGGACCTAGGAGTTGAGCATGTTTCAATAGTTGTGATAGTAGTAGTTTATATAATGTCCAATATTTTTATCAATATTGGACCAATAATTGTGACTTTAAAGTTGTTAGTGTTGACAATGACTAACCATAATTGAACAAAATGTATTCCTTTGATCTAAAAAGCAGCCAATGATGTGATGCCACATCAGCGCTCAACTACTGGGTGATGTGAATGCACAAGTATTGGTAGCACTTTTTTTGGGCCTTTTTGGACACCTTGACAAAAAACATGTTGATGTGGCCCCAAAAAGAAAGTTATAAGTAGGGGACTTGCCAAGTAAGCTGTTGTAAAAAATTGGAAGTGATTTGAAAGTTAAAAGCAAGGGACTTGCCAAGTAAGCTGTTGTAAAAAATTGGGAGTGATTTGAAATTTCCACGTAGGATAATTAGAAGCACAAAGTTTAGGGTGCTCAACTACTGGGTCCTCTCCCCTAGATAGAGAGGAAGCGACAAGAGGAAAAAATTCTTAAATGTTGAATTAAATCGAATATTCAATCAATATTCACTTCAATTATATCACAAGTCAATCACATGCCTCCATTAAAGTTGACAATGCCTAATATATCCATCTATTAAATTAAAATGTATATCTACTATGTTGGATAAACACTCTTTATATAAACAAATGATCTGTAATGATTAATTCTAATTCTTTGTATCATAATAAAATCTAATCAGATCTAATTGAGGGTTCTAGTATCCTTCCTTTTTCCTTTAGAGTGGGTGGGAGTCGTTGCATGCCTATGCAGGATTATAGCTTTACTCTTTTGATTATGTATGCGGTTCTTAGGCTTTGTTTTCTACAAGATTTTTTTGTAGCTTTTCCTATGGTCTTTAGGTCAAGGTTCTCATATGGCAAGATCTGGAGGGCATTTAGGAGGTCCCTTGTCTTCTTCCTTTAAGGATTTTGTTTGAGATGATGAGGCCACAACCTCTAGCTATGAAAATGTTATTATTTTTCTCATGTAAGCTATGCATGAAGCTAGATCTAAACAAATGGTTGATAATTATCCCAATCTAATGGTTATTTGCAAAAATGTGAGGCTCATCTTATTCAAGTAATTAATGCTAAGGTTATAGGTGATGATATTTATTTTTCATAGCATGCTTTGATATGTAAATTTATGGGTTTTGAAGTCATGTTGCCCTTTCTTGAGAAATGGGTGCATCATACTTGATAACTAGAAGAGGACATAGAGGTTATTTAAGTGGCAAATGGTTTCTTCTTTGTTGTATTTTCTAGAATGGCTAATCAAAATGTATCTTTTGAGGAAGGAACTTACTTTCATAATGAAGTTGGATTGTTCATCAAACCTTGGCATATAGGGTTTGATATGGTTGAATTATTAAAATATGAAACACCAGAGAAGACTTCAATTTTTATTTATTCATCATCACATTACAAATTTATAAGTGTAGAAAACTCAACAATCTTCCTATAAAATAGTTGAGGAGATTGACAACAAACTAAACCTATTGAAAACAAACTGGGACTCTCAACAATTGTTATTGATACATATTCAATGCTTAATAACACATAAACAATAGGAGTGTAATTAACTATTATGATTTATTCTAACGCCCCCCCTTAAGAAATAACTAAATTTTGATGGAATTCTAACATAGTTTTACATAGTACTGTAGTGTAAAAAAATGTATCCCTTTACATTTTCTCACTTGTTTGGGTCTTCCTAGTTTAAAATAGACTTAATTGTGCCTTAAGTTAGTGTTGTAAAGTGTATCCCTTTACACTTTCACACTTATTTAGGGCTCCCTTAATTAATTGAGCTTAATTATTCCTTAATTGGCCCAATAATTCATTTCCAAGCCCATTTAATTAGATTTTCTGAAAGGGAAACCAACCATTAATTAATACCTAAACATAACACTTCGCATTAAACAATGTGTGTCCTAGGTTTATGGATCTAGGACCCATCCGCCCATGGGCGAATGGGTCCTCCCTAAACCTTAGGAGCTAAATTTAAATTATGTTTTTGGTGGTATTTTAACATATTCAAATATGTAACTATTACTATCTCATAGTGATGCAAACGACTTTGAGCAGGAAAGGGCGCGGGCAGGGAAATTTAAATTCCTCTGGTGTTGTAGAGGGCGATGGATTTGATTCAGAAGATGAAGACGATGATTATCGATTGCTGGTGGTTTGGTGGCGGTGGCTGGACGATGATATTCATGGAGTTTGGTTTGTGTTTGTTTGGCCTTGTTGTGTTGGTAGTGAGGGGTCGTGCTTGCTTGAGATGTCTGGTTCTCGAGAGCCTTGCTGTGTTGGCAATGAGGGCAACATGTTTAGTAGTTTGCTGATGGAGGTCATTTTCTTTCCTCCTTGTTCTTGGCTTGTTGTGCCCCTGTTGTGTATGCCTTGGCTAGTACGATTGAGGGTTATATTCTCCCCCTTTCTTGTGTTCTTTGTTTGGTCTAAGATCAATCTTTTTCCTTTGAATCTATGGTCTCTTGAACACTATTTGAGATCGGGTTCTATCGGGGGAATCTTTCTTGAGAATGCTTGTGATTTTCCTTTCTCCTCGAGTGGGTGGATGTGCTAGATAGTTTGGTGCTGCAACCCCTTTTCCATGATCTCTTGATGGGGACTTGGATTTGGTGGTAGTTGGTGGTGTTTTGGTGTTCTGGTCTTCTACACTAGAGATGGGTTTCTTGCTTTGCTCTCTCTTGTTTGCCTTCCCTTCGGTGCTTGTGCTCGGCTAGTGGTGTCTTGTGTCTTATGCTATCTATGGTGTGTCATCTTTCTCTGCTAGTTTGAGGAGAGTGGGTTCTTTTTACAAGTTCCTTTCGTGGTTTTAGAGACCCCACCCTATTTTGAAGTGGTGGGTTTTGTGCTTTAGGAAGACTTCCCGATTGGTGGAAGTGGTTGTTTTGGTGTTTTTGATTGGATGGGGGAGGGGGCTTTGGCTTGTTTTGGTGTTGCTTGTGTTTCTCTCTGGTACCTGCCACCGTGGTGTGGCTTGGAGATGCCTTGTTCCCTTTGTGGGCTTGGTTTTTTTCTTTGAAAGGGTTCCTTTGTGGCTTGCAGTGGGTTTTCTATTTGTGGGGGTTTCCCTATTTTGTTGGTTGCCCCTTGTGGATGGTGCTTTTTCTGAGGAAGGAGTTGCTGGATCGACGATGGTTTGGGCTAATTATGCCATTGGCTAGGATTTTTTTGTTGTATTTCCTATTGTTTCTTCTATCTGGATGCCTATGGAGGAGGTGTTTTCCTTTTCTATTAGAGTTCTTACTTGCTACCATGTTCTACTATCACTGTATTCAATAGAGGTGAATATTTCTCCTATTAAGGTGGAGTCCTCTCCTATTGAGGTGGAGTTAGTGGTTGTAGATATGACGGGAAGTGCTTCTCTCCTTTGCTAGTTCCTATTGAGGTGGAGCGTGCTTGCTTTGGAGGGAGGTTTCTTTGGTAGTTTCAGTCCCCACTTCTTCCTCTCCTATAAAGGGGAGCCCCATCCTTTTGAGGTGGATTCGGGGTTGGTGTTTGGTTGGTTGGTGCATTCTAAAGGGTGTTTCTCTACTAATTTTTGTGATTCTTACCCCTCTTTTAGTGAGAATATGTTAGGCTCAGTTTTGTCTACTTTGAGTGGAAGGTCTGTTGCAGTCCAATTGTTGTAGGTGGCTTGTGGCCTGGTTGTTTCAGGCGGTCTTTAGTGCTTGCAGTGTTGTGGGTTGTTTCTTGGCACAAGGCCTTTGATGTATCTCTATCCTTGGCTTAGGATTGTTTTTAGTCCTAAGTTTTCGATTGTTCCTAGTTTTGGTGCCAAGAATGGGTTGTTTGTCTATTGTGTTACTGTGGTGTTTTCGCTGTTTCTATTTCTTTGGTTTGGCAAAGTTTTATACTTTGGTGTTTGCAAGTTTCCTTTTGTTAGCTCTGTATAAGGTTCCAGGCCCTTTCAAAACCCTATTTACCTTATCAAGAGCATATTCAAATATGCAATTCAATGTCGGCTTGTGATATTTGAATTTTAGGAAATTAAGGATACATACCTATAAATACAAGATTATTTCACTAAGTTTCATCTAAGCAATCTAGATTTTTTATGTGACTTCACAAGAGCTAAAGTTTATGATCAAAGGCATTCAAGAGCACATTCATCAAAATTTTATTGCAACATTCAAGATCCAATCATCATGTCAAAGTATTTTTGCATCATTCATGTTTTTGGAGCTAACATTGTGATGTAGGTTTCATGATCAAGTCAAGCATTCAAAGCACTATCTCAAGCAAGATTCAAAGTTCAAGATCCACATCCATTGAAGCCATTTCATGCAAGTTGAAAACTTTTATTCCAAGGTTTATCCAAGGGTTTGTTGATTGGTAACATAGCTTTTTTCATTCATCATTCCATCTTTCACGCTTTTATTCATTTCAAGGTTTGATTACCAAAACAGGGTTTGACCAAGGAAAACCCCCATTCACCAAACATAAACATTTTTTTCCCTCTTATCTTGCGTTTGCAGATTTAGGTGGAAGAAAGCTTGAAGAACTTTTGAAGTGAAAGATTTACAAAGTTGCAAAAGTTGTTAAAATTGTTGTCATCTTGTAGAAACTCATCTACAAAAGTTATTTCTGACATTCTGATACTACCACCTAGACAAATTGGAGGCTCTCGAAAGTTGCAGAAAAAATATGACACTAGACCCATTCACCCATGGGTGAATGAGTCCCAATCAACCTTTGAAAACTCACTTTTTGTGACTAGTAAACACATTTATGCCCTTCTCAGATTTGCAATTCAATTTCTGGTTCTACTATTTTTAGTTTAATATTGTTGATTCAAGTTTAATTTGGCATGATTGGGTTGATTTTCTATTTTTAGTTCTCCCAAAAGTTTCTTGTGAACCTGACCCCTGTCCTTCAACACAAAAAGGAAGTTTGAAGATTCCCACTTTGATTTGATTCACCTAAGGGTTGATAATCAATTCATTGTGTGGATCTCATTTCCTATTGAAAATGTTTGAACCTCCTGAGAATCAAATTGACTAAAATTACATGCATTTTTCTCCTTGCCATGTAATAGTTGTAGGATCATAACATACTCACTATTACATGTTTTACATTCATTGCAAATAATTTTTTATATTGCAAGGAGCTCAATCTCACCACTCACCTTGGCTCATCCTTGTCTTGCACTTAGTGGAGGCAATGGGTTAGATAGCCTTGTCCTAGTTTGACACTTGATGTTGTCCCTTTGGATAGTTGTTCACCTTCTACGTATATTGAACAAGGTTGGGATGCAGACGACCTGCTACAGGTTGACTCGCATGTGCCTTACTAGTCTTGTCTTTATTTTTCTTGTGTTATTGCATGTGCATAATGTGATCCCCCTATATTGTGCATTTGATGTATCTCTTCATCATCATTCTTGTATTTATCTACATTCTTCTATGTGATGGGACCTTTATCTTTTCTTTTTGTCTTGTGTTTTTCCTTTTTAGGGGATGACACAAAGAATCAAAAGACATTTAGGTCTCTTCCATGTTATTTAAAATCTTTTGTTTGTTTTAAGCTCTCTATGTGTCATTCTTCCTATTCCATGAGTTATTTGGGGAATGATATTTTAAAGCTCTATAATATCATTGTAGCAAAGACATACTGACCCAAAATCCGTAGATCCCTTAAATTTGTTTGGGATTTCTTTTTGGGGGCAACCAAGCTTCCTATATTTTTCATGGCATAGCTTCATTTGGAAACATATGACTTGGCATAGGGCTTTCCAAATAAGCTCTCATGTATTCTTTGTTGTTAGCATTGATTACTTGGTACTTTAAAACAATTTCTCACAACATGGTGTTTGACAATTTCTTTAAAGTGGGGGCATACATTAGCATTATTATAAATTGAAACTTTTTGACATTCCTTATGTTTCATTTCAAGCGGTTTTATTACTTCTTGCGATGTGTTTTTCTTGGTGGTGTCATCGGGTTTGATGTCCTCCAAGAGTGTGACCTTTTGTGGCATACAACTTTCCTCTTAGTAGTGATGCTATGCATTGCAGTCCCTAAGTTGTGAATATTTTATCCTAGACTTGTCCTCTTTTGGAGACATTAGGAAAAATGTTCCCCAAGTTGAGACCTTAAACATGAACTAAGTGAAATCCCTTTAAACATGTCTATTTTCATTTTGTTCAAAAGTGTTTAGCATAACACAATTTTTTGACCTTGTGAAGATTGAACCCTTTTTCATGGCCACCAAGCATAACACACTTTGCTTGCCTATGGAGCCTAGACTTTTTGTTTGTTCATAGGTGCTTGTCATAACATAGCTTGCTAAGACTTATTAAGATCAAAGTTTGTGTTTTATGGTGTCTTATTAAAGTTATTTGAGATATAGCTTTGGTATGGTAGGGGAGCTTAGTAAGATTCTCTCATTTTCCACCCTTGGGGGCTCACCTAGTGGACAACCAGAGTTCCATTAGACTGTGTGAGTGAGTGCGGTGTTTGCATAGTGGACAATGAGTTCTACTTGTAAACATTTTTGGACAAACAACCGAGGCATGTTCCACATCGCGTTGGATAGTCAAGGCTTGATCCACCCTTTTTATTTTTACCTTTTTTGAGGGTGATCCCACAATACTGGTTTACAATTTTTGGCCAAGCTGGACACTGAAATAATTTTTTCTAATTAAATCTTCACTTTTGGGCACCTATAGCGGATAAACCGTGAGGGAATTTGAAATGATGCAAACTAGTGATTTGTGACATTTTTATGCGTAAGATTCTAAATATAATTTTAAAAATTTTTTGGAATCAAATTACCTCTTTTTCCATCTCCTTTGAAAACTATTTTTTTTTTGAGGTAAAAGAAACGTTTTAAGAGTGATGCTCATAGAGTATAACCCATATGTTTTTTTTTTCTACTGAAGGATAAAAATTCTATTTTTTCGGTGAGTTTTAACTGCAGGTTATGGTGGCGGCTTCCAATTGGTTAGATAGTGTTTTATTGAATATTTTTTTCCTTAATAAAAGTTTCAAAGTTAAACTAATTACAATTCAGACATAGGCAAACTGTATAATGCGTAACTTTTTGTATGTATCAAAATTCATTTTTTTTTTTGTTGGATCAAGGACTTTAATATTTGGTATGCTCTTATTTTTAATTTTTTTTTTTATAATCTATTATTTTTTCCACGTATGCTTGAAACGAAGAGCTTGATTTTGAGAGGTGAAAAACCTATGTTTAATAAAACTAAAATAAAAAATACATAATAAAACCAAAACATATTAAAATTATATTCGTTGGATAGCTCATTCCGAGGACTACCATCATCCAGTTGGGTCTGTGAAGTCTCCTCCATTTTCATCCTCAACTTGAGCTTCGAAGTGCAAAATTCTGGATTTTTTTGGTGCTTGAGGGTGAGAAGGTGGGAAAAGGGGGGTTCAGGCGAACCAGGGGGTTCACTTGAACTAGGGTTCATTCGAACTCCCTTTCAAAAAGGGTTTTTCTTTGTGTTTATTGCAGGAATGGTGGGCCCTTGCATTTAATGGGTTCGCTCGAACCATGGTTCTAGCGAACGCTCTTTTGGTTCACTCAAAACATGGTTCTAGCAAACCCTCTTTTGGTT
>VDFB02352687.1:0-26349 GCA_007258455.2 Sequoia sempervirens
AGAAAAATTGTCCTCTAGTGAAAACCACTACGGCGGCACTTTGGGCAGGTACCATGATGAAAACCTAGCAAACAGGCATCATGTGTAGAATCGAGCATCTGTGTACACCAGTTCAGATGGAAGCATCTCATCTCATCCATAATAAATCCAACATTCCATCCATCTCAGCCATAATAAATCCATTTCATCGATAAACCATTTATCCAATCCATTTTCATCCATGTGCATATATCTACGTCCATCATCCAAGTTATTTGGATCTTGATGAAATTTTGGGGTACACTTTACACTTGCTTACGGTAAAAATCTTGACATGGGTCGTTTTCATTTGGTCCTATCCTATCCACTGTTATCTGAGCCATGAAGCATTATCCAAATGAGCATTCTTTATCTGAACATTGTATCTTATTGCAAAATAATCCTTGGCATCCTTTGTGTGCTTACCATATCCATACATCCATACACCTATCCGAGCATCTATCCATGGCATTCCATACATTGCTAGACACTAGGGGCAGATATTTGCATCTTGCTTCAGGAATAAATCTTGATCTATATCCTCCAACTTATGTGGTGATCAGAACATTGGAAAACTTGAAATCAAATTGGTCAAGCATTTGCGGTCCAAAACCAAACCACTAGCCCATGGCATATTTTGACGAGAATACATTCCTTATTAGGCTTTATCTTTCATTGAACATCAATCCAAATAATCACTATTAGTCACATCTAACTCACCCTTCAAACGTCACATCAAATCATTCAAACAACTTTTGTTCCAAAATCAAGCTTCATCAATCATGATCAATCAAATCCAATAAAAAAATCATTATCCTTGGGATATCCTTGTGTTGCTTAACACTATCCCTGCACTGTTGTGTATCATCAACAGTGTTATCATCAACTTGGGATATCTTTCCCAATCATTGCGTTGCTTAACACTATCCTTGCATTGTTGTGCATCCTCAACAATGTTATCATCATCAATCCCGATCAATCAATCCTTGCATTGTTGTGCATCCTCAACAATGTTATCTTCATCAATCATGATCAATCAAATCCTTGCATTGTTGTGTATCCTCAACAATGTTATCATCATCATCAATCCATCGATTTGATCAATCAACCTTAGCTTAGTTTTCAACAAAATCCCAAAAAAAATCACTGATATTGTCACACACATCCATATCAAAATCGTTAAAGTCATGTGAAAATCCAAAAAACATCCAAAACATATCAAAATCCAAAAACATTCATAAAAATCAGAAAAATTTCAAAAACATTGGAATCCAAACTACATTGTCTCTGAGCTTAAACGTAGGCAAGGCTAATCTTTGATCAGCCCCGGAGACATCAAAATCGAAAAATATCCAAAAAAAATATCAAAATCCAAAAACATCACAAAATTCAAAAATCAAAACATTTGTAAAAATCCAAAATACCAAAAACAGCCTGAAAACCTTTCAAAATGTAAAAAACATCCAAATATTTGAAAAAATTCATCTGTCTCATTTCACTTGCACCCGCAATAATCATTCATTCTTAATAAACTGATTGTCGCCTTCATCCTTTGGCAAAACAAATAGAAACAAGCGCAACAATCAGCAGAAGCAAACTTCAAACACAAAATCAAAATTGAAGCAACAAACCATAAATGCAAAATAAAACTCTTGATCACTTTCAAACATGTCACTCGACCTTATATCAACAGCCTATCAATCAACTTATCAAACCATCATCATCCTTTACAATGCATGTCCTAGGATATATCGTTCCAACAATGGGCATCATTTTGGATATCACCTTGGATTCTTATCGTATCAAAACACATCCCTTTGGCTAAAGGTATGAAGAACATTGGCTTGTTTGTATACTTGATCTTTTCTTTTGATTTATCTTATTGTTCTCATTCCAAGTACCTCTCGATGATATCCGAACGAAGGATTTAGAGAGATAGGAATGGGGCAACGATCATTATCTTTTGTCTATTGTGCTTGTTGGACATTCTTGTAATATAACTTGGCGAATACTTGCTTTGTTAGGTACATCCTAACAAGGTTTCCATATGTCAAGTGTGAACAAGAATACTTCTATTTGTTTGTTGAGTCAAAGTCCATCACACTAGATACAACACCATCTTGGTTCTTTATACCTTGATGCATCATACCTATGTGTGTAACCAAATATAAGGTAAGTAGCCCTTTTAAAATCCCAATCCTTGATAAGCAAATCTATCATCATCATCATCTCTAATAAAGTCTCACCAGATCATGGACTTGTTGGATCCTCTTGTCATCATCTAATGACTTCTTTTCCGCACTAACATCATCATCACCAATGCATCCATCATGCATCCACAAACCATCAGCAGTCGACATATCATTCATATCATACATAATAGGAAACATCAATAATTTCACATGCATTGCATTTGCATCATCAACATAATATAGATCTATTAGTATAAGCATCTCATAAATCATCCATTGCATAGTCACAGCATATCACATCATCAATCTCATCCATCTCACATCATATCATCATTTAAGTTGCTTAGAATAATATAGATTTGTTATTCTAAGAATCTTAAATCTATCTCATTTGCATCTTAAAATCATCTCATCATAACCATCCATTTTGAACCTCTTTATCACGAGATCGACCCTCAAATTGAATCTTTTCGCTCGATCTCTTGAGGGGGCAATGTACCAGTGTACTTCTTTCCACTGGGCCATCCAAAAAATCATCAAATTTTTCAATTTCAATCACATAAAGTTTATACTTTGAACCAACGCAACAAGTACATTGCTTCAATCTCCTAAGGTCATTCACTTAAATTGAATAAATTAACTTTATTTAATTTAAGCCTATCATTATCCCCCTTAGCTAAATAAATCAAATATTATTTAACTAAATCTTTATCACCTTTCATCTCCCTTTGATTTGATTTAAATCCCTAAATCAAGTCAAATTGGTCAAATCATCCTAATCATCATTAAACCAATGTAACCATGATTAAATGCTAATCCTTACCACTTGCATTCTCTAGATTTTGCCACTTGCACCAATAAATCAATTTATTGATTTATTAAATCATCATTTTCACTCAACATGGCATCTTCCCTCAAATTTGAATTCAAAATCAAGTTGAAAGGTACATCCAACAAGGCATTTAATAGGTCTTACATGTCTCTTACATGTCCCCTTGCAAAGGTCAAACTAAGCATTAACTCTCAATTTCAAATTTGAAATTTCCCCCTCTTGGGAACATTTCCCAAATCTTGCACATTCCTCATCCTATGGCAAGTTGACAAGTGGCCTTATCTTATTGGCTTATTTTTTATCCCGCATTGCTCCCTCTTGATCATTCTTAGCAATTGAAAATCTACAAATCAAAGGCTTCATTCTTCAAACAAATCCTCCACAATCTCTTGCAAAGTCACTCTCTTAAACTAAGAACTGATTTTTCCCATCTTGGCATTCCATATCATTCTCCATAGCATTTTATCATCGAGCTTATCTATCAAGGATTGGGAAAGGCCTATTTTCAACAATAGCACCAATCCACTATGAAATAAAGATACTTCATGTTTTTCATATGCTGATTTAGCTTACTTTTTATCATTTGTTTGCATTTGGGAAGCATTAATGTATTATTCCATAGGGATCTTATGTCTGTTGGTTTTGAACTGATTAACCAAGCTAATGGTGATTATTGTTTGAAGACCATTGTAGATTTAGGGTCAACAGTATGTTAGAATCTTTAGGACATATTACCAACCTATTCATAGGTGGTAATAGAATGATACCTCTATTTAAAATTATTTGGAGTCTCCTTTCACATTCAGGTGGTGGATGGAGAGGAAACTTTAATTTATTTAATTTATAAGGTTGTTTTCATTTACTAGATTCTCCCTTTTCATGGATTGAAGGAGGAAGAGGACCCATGGGTATTCTAGCATCCTTGTCAGTGGAATCATGTAAAGGTTGTTCACATGGAAGGAGAGTGTTCAAGCTGGGAGGGGAATCAAAGATCACTGTACCATCGTGTCAAAGTCTCCAATATTCAAAAGGAGGCTTGTCAGAATGAGGAGGATATTTATATACTAATCCTGTTGTGTTTTCATCTGTTGGTCTTTCTTCTAAAAGTTGGTGAATGTAATGTTCGGTTGTTGTATCACTTCATTGTTTGCTTAAGATAGTAAAACATTTTCCATATGTTTCTTCAAGGTTGATAGGTGTGTTTATGACTTTGTGATCATAAAATGGTTGAGGAGTTGCTTGTTTAGAGGAACTAGGTCCCCCTGATGGAGGGAACTTAGGTCCTTTTGTTTCAAGATGTAGATAACCAAATATATTAGGAGGTGCAATAGTAGGTGTATACATCAAAATAATATTAATTAAATACTAAAATATTTATTTCCTCTATTGTATAAATAAATTGTAAAGTTTATTTATATAGTTTATACTTCTTAATTCCTCTTATCTTAACCACTTTCTTCATGATTTAATCAAATGAACAAATTTAAATAATTTGTTTTATTTGATTAACTCTCTCTCATTAAATTTGAATTTTTAATTCAAATTTTGTCACATTTCTCCATATTCTTCTAACCTCCTTCCACATCATCTTCCACCTCACCATGTGTCACATGAAAGTAATTATTCCTAATTTCTAAAATGGGTATTTACCCTCAAAAATATCAACCAACTCAAGGACACATGGCTTCTTCTTTCCATTTATTCTTTTCTACACTTGGCAAGATTGTTCTATTAAATGGTACAACTTCCTTATTTCTCTCTAACTTCCTCATTTCTCACTATCAATCTCTCCAGATTGAATCTTGATTGTTCATTACTATCAACTCACCCAATGCCTTGGTGAAATATATTAATAGAGTCTCATTTACATCTTTTGGAGAGGAGAGCATTGCATACAATTACTTTGCAAAAATCATCTTAGCATTTGAAAGCTTAGTTGCATTGTGATTCAACATTTAAATAGTTTAGCAAGTAAATTAGAATCATGATTGCATTATAAAATGTGTCTTAGTTTTCTTATAGTATTTAGAATCATTCTCATAGTATCTCCATTAGTTTAACTAAACATTACATCATTTCATTAACATTATGTATACAAAAATTCACCATCATGCATATCATTTAGTCCATCATTCAACCAAAAACATCAAAATCATGTAGGTTTAGATATAGTTTATGCATTCTAGAATTAATGGCTACTCATTTCTTAGGTGTCATCACTATAATTCAATGCATAATAAAGATCTAAGAGCACTATTATCAAGATCCTTAAGAATAGAGGAAGATGGAATATCTTTAAGGAATCATTTTATTGAATTGTGTTGTTTAATTTAGATTTCCTTAATGTAATACATTGCATCTGTTGTGTGTCATTGATTACTTTAATTCACATATTTCCTCACACACGTAAATTGGCACCCACTATGGGGTCAGAGCCCCTGTTATTTTGATACTTTTCTAGAAAGTATGCTTTACAGGTTTAGACATGTATTTCTCTAGCGTAATCACTAATTCCTCTGATGCCCCTGAAATATTCTATGACACATTAACTGACTATTCTGGTGCAATAACTGGTTTCTCAGGTGCATCCATGTCATTTTGTGGTGCATCAGGGGGTTTCTATAGCACATTCACCACTTTCTATAGTGCATTTCATGTTTTTTGTAGTGCATTCAATTATTTTTGTAGTGCATTTACCTTTTTAGTGCATCATCTTACTGTAATGGCACATTTGATTTTCTCTATAAATTTCTTCTAGGTTTGAAAACTAATGGATGATTTTTTGTTGTGTAGGCTTTTCAAATTTTGTCAAGGACTCTATAGAAACTCTTGAATGCTATCAAAGAAAAATTTATTGCAAACTACTGATAAATTTAATGCAGGTCCAGGAGTGATTTATTTCCTTTTTCCTTAATTTAGGAAACTAGACTAATCAGGAAGGAAAGAACACCATGTCTGATGTGTGTATTGAATGGTAGGAATATGCTCTCACCTTAACTAGGTGACGAAAAGGCTAGATCCATTCATGTTTATCTGCAAGTGTGAGTGGAGTATACAACATGTGTTCTCTCTTTGTGCATGCAAAATAAAGATTGGTTGAACTATTGGTATACTTTCTTGCTTTTGTTTATCTTAGAGGGCCTGCCTTGTGGGAAAAATTAATCACCCAAGGGAACAACCCAACCGGTAACATGGTAAAGCCAAGCAACTTCCAGGAAATATATAAGTGTGGGTACTTGTTGAAAGACAAGTATCATGAGGATGGTTCTGACGAGAATGGAAACAATGGTCTCTCACCACATGGATCATCCCTTATGAACAAAATTTCCATACTAGAACCCTTGTTATAGTTAGCCAAAAAGCTTTATATATTCTTTGGCACAGCAACGGTTGTTGCAAAGGCATCCACATTCTTGCATTTTTTAGTAGAGATGATCAGTTCGTCATGGGAGTTTTATGGGGGCTAGAAGTTTGGTTGACCTCAGAAGTGAGTGCACTATAAGGGGGAGCCTGTGTGGCATAGTTTCTGAATTCATCTGCTAAAATAAGTGTGGTTGGAGTAAAATCCACATGGAATCCAAAAGAATACAGTCTTACACAACCTTATGAATGTAATTTGCTTGATTATTTTTACCAAACTATTTTCAAAACAAACTTCAAACAAAACCTTACATAGTGAAAGTGTAGAACTATGATTCAAAAAACATCATTTGGAACAAACCATTATCTAAGTAAAAAACTAGAAAAATCAAGTAAGCTGACAGTAAATTGTTGCATTCTCCTGTTTAGCGCATACATTGCTTATATTAGAACATTTAATATTTTTTCTAGTGCACATAATCTTTGTTATAATGCATTTACTACTTTTTCCAGTGCATTCACCTTCCGTTACAGCACATATACCCAGTTTTCTAGAGCATCCCTTGCATTTTGTGGCACATTTAATAAATTATGTGGCGCATAAACCTAAAACTTTGGTGCATTTAAGATATTCCTTAGTGCATATACCTAATTCTGAAGTGCATCTGAACTTTTCTCTGGCATATCCAATCCATGTTGTAGTGCATATTCCTTTTAGCGCATACACTAACTGTTACGATGTATCCACCAGAATTAATAACAAAAGAGTTTAATTTGACTCTTATCTAAAATTTTGAAACCAAAAATCAAAATCCTTTCCAATCCAGAATCATTCCTTAGATACAACAAAGTCTAAACATGTTCTTTATCAAATGATTTCATGAAATATTAAAATTTGAAAACCAAAATCCATAGTTCTTAGTCCAAAAGCTCATAAAAAATGTCTTTCAATGCTCTACAAATTTAGAGAGATATTGGTCTTTAATTTATATATAGGAGCTTCAAAGAACAACCCCAACTTCTATTCATTTCACTATTGTCAAAATCCAAGACTCTTCCAAAGTTTGAGCATCTCGTCTAGGAAGAAATTTTTTCCCCCATTTCACAATTGGAACCAAAATTTTAGGATCTTATCAAGTTCAGAATTATTCCTTAAGTTCTTTAAAAGTCTAAAATTGTTGAAATTGACCTATACAAGTGAAATCCTTTGAATAAACTTTGATCAAACATCTAAAAGTTCCCAATCATCATCAAAATCCAAATTTGATCATCAAGTTGAGTTTCCCCATTAGGATTTATCATCCTTCAACTAGAAACAATACACTTTACATCAAATTTCATTACCTTGGTCCCATCCATAGGATTCATTATTCTATTCGACTTAGGTATTTCTTGGAACCTCTAAACAACAATCAAAATTTAGAAAACTTTCATCACTTGCATGCCTATTTTAACAAGGTACCAAAAGCAAAAACTCAAGGATAAGGAACTTGAACCTCAAAATACCATGGGTGAACCAGAGGAAAATCCCTTTCACAAAATTTATTAAAATGAACAAAAGAAATAACAAAGGAGGAAATAGAACAAGCAAATCAAGATCCCAAATTTCATAAATTCCTAGAGAGAATTTTGAAAATGATGGAGAAAAATACCTTCTAATATTAGCAAATGAAGAGGTCAAATTACCAAGTAATTTTGATGTCAATAAATTGAAGGGAACCCTAAAGAAAAATGAAATTGAAACACCAAATATAGATCAAATGGTTGCCCTAACACATCAAATGAAGAAACTTCAACAACAATTACAAGACATGCAAGGAGGGACTACCAAAAGATACTTGTTGCAAGATATTTTTCCCTACGCCTTTGATAGAAAGTTAAACATGATACCATTTCCCCTGAATTGCAACTTACCAAAATATGACAAATATAATGGAAAATCTAACCCCATAGACCATGTGCAAGAATTTTGAACTATGAGTCTTGAGTTTTCTCATGAGGACACATACTTGATGAGACTTTTTCCTTGCAACTTGGGAGGCCATTGTATGGAATGGTTTTTGAAACTACAACCAAGAATAAAATCCTTTGAAGAACTTGTCACCAAGTTTATCATTCAATATTCATATAACATTTCACATGAGATAACCATGAAGGATCTTTGTAATACCAAACAAAAAAAAGAGGAAGCCTTTCTCATATTCTTACAAAGGTGGATAAGGTTATTTGCTCAATATGCTTGTCCCAAACTCGAACAAGAAAATATGAATATTTTCATTTATAATCTTAATAGTGAAATGAGGTATAGGCTATAGTTACAATGTCCCCTAGCTTTGAGAAGATGGTAGAAAATAGTATCAAAATTGAAGAAGCTTTAGTCGAAAGAGGGGTATTGAAAATTCACAATGAAGGATCAAACAATGCTAGATCTTCTAACCATCACAACAATGAGAAACACAAATTTTGAAAAAGGAACAAGAATGCCAACGATGGTGTTGCTGAAACACATAATGTGAAACTAGTCTTTAATCTATTAGGAACCACAACCAAGACTGATCAAAACATCAATCAAGGAACTAATCAAAATGTCAATCAATCTAACAATCAAAATGACCACAATCAAAATAATACCACGTGCAAACCTCCACCTTATCAAACATAATCAAACCATAGAAAATTCACACTTTTGGTTCAATCATTTGAATTTGCACTGAGGGAACTTCTTGCAAATAACCTCATAATGTTACCTAACACTCGAGGCTTTGAACCAAACTAAAATTGTCATGGTGGAATGATGCCTATTATTGTGAATTTCATCAGTGCAAAGGTCCTCAAACAAATAGTTGTATGCAATTGAAACACAAAATACAAGATTTAATAAATGACAAGGTCATATGAATAGAAGGACCCCAAAAAATGTCAATCACAGAGCATTTAAAAATATTTTATCGAATTATGAAAAGGGGGAGTCCTCTACAACAAACAACAAGGGAAAGAACATAAACTATGTCCAAGATACTTTAATAGATCATATCTCAGTAGCGGAAGATCAGATGAATACCATTGAAACCAATAACAATCAAGACATCATTGAAAATAATAATCCAATCTATCACATACCAATTGAATAAGAACAAGACATCATCATCCATGTTAATGACATACAACTAGATATGACTGCAATGGATACTCAATTCAATGTCATTAAAATCAATGGGAAACCAGACAACATGCTGGTAAACATGACAACGAGAGCATGAGCCAAATATGTCCTAAAAGGAAGTTCATCTAAAACACCCGTTGCCTCATCCAATCAATACAACTTAGTGGACCAATTACAAAAGATCCTTGCACAAATATCAATATTGGAAGTTTGTAAATTTGAAGCCATGGTGGAACATTTGACCACACCACATTGTTTAAACTTTTCAAAAAATGATGACGCATCTATTTCTCGTCCCCACAATGCTGGTCTCCATATTGAAGTCCTAATTCATAAACACCATGTCAAACATGTCCTAATAGATGGAGGAGCCAACCTAAATATATGTACTTTAAAGCTTGTTCTTGCCTTAGGCTTTTTTGAGAATGCAATTGATTCAAAGAAAAATATTACAATAAAAGCATATAATGATGAGGAAAGATCTTCAGAGGGATTGATTCTCTTACCTATTCAAGTAGGAACAATTAAGAAAGATGTAATCTACCAAGTCTTAGACAAGTATTTGACCTACAACATACTATTGGGTTACCATGGATGCATGAAATGCAAGTGGTCCCGTCAACATACCACCAATGTTACAAATTTCCCTGTGGCAGCCAAGAAATCACCATCTTAGTTGATTCAAATAGTCCTCAGTATTGGAACACCTTGAAATCTATCCAAGATATCTTTGTGCCTCATAATAGAGAAGCTTCCACTCCTATCCCTTCCAATGTTCAAAGCCTATCAAGTTCTTCATCAAAACTGTTGGTCATTTCCTCAAATCATGAAGGTCAATCCAGTGAATGTGCGAAGAAAGAAGAATTTGCTCCTTCCATGTCCTCAAATCATGAAGCCCAATTGCATTCCTTGTCAACACTATTTGAGAAAAAATTCCAAGTCAAAGAAAAAAGGTGTTGGTGAATATTTCATTGAACAATCTCTGTCTTTCACAGTTCTCTTCCTTTAAGTCATATGGGAAACCCTCAACATCAACACAGTAGGCATCATAACCAGTTACACTCTTTGATGGTCAGTTTGTAAAAGCAAGCACTATGGTTGACGAAGCAGAAGACAAATGTTCTAAACTGGATTTATAAGGATGAAGAAGAATCCCAAATAGCAACTACAAATGTACAAACAACATAATATGGAAATGGCTTCACTATTTTGGAAAAGATGGGATACAAGGGAAAAGGTCCTTTAGGAAAAATAAAGGAAGGAATTGTAGAACCAATTCAACCCATTTTAATGAATCCAACAGACAAGACTGGCTAGGTTATAAAGAAGAGACAAAAGAAGAGATGACTTAGAGGATGGTTGAAAGAATCTTGCAAATTTTACAAGCTAGTGATGATCATGAGACCGATTCCAATGAGTATGAGTGGGATTCACTATTAGAAGAGTCTTGTCATGAAAAGGACATTGATGTGGTACAAAAATATGCACCCCTGCTCAATGAGGGACAAGGGTCAGGTTCTAGACCATTTGAATTAGGATCACAGCACATTGATGATTCCAACGAAGATGATTAAACTTGAAGTGAAATAGATAATTCAGAAGAGAGTTACCTTATAGGCCTTGATTTTTCTATTGGAAAAATTTCAAAGGCACTGCTATCAAGACTCTTACTATCTTCGACCATAACCAGTCTGGTGACTTCTTACCGCTAGTACATCTCAAAATCATAGATTGGGACCTAATTGAGCCATATGACATCCCTACCTTCTCCAACGATGATGCCATCATTAATTTCCTCTACACCAAAAATCCTGAAATAGATTCCACCATTGAACATTGTAATGAAGCTTTGAAATAGGGGAGTATCAAATCTTCCAGCAGCAAAATGAATAATACAAGAAATAGATCTGATAGTGAAAATCGTTCAATGGAAGTGTCAGATCTAGAAAAAGTAAAAACAAAGAGTGCATCCAACATAAAAAAAAATGCATATATTTTTGGGATCTTAATAATTCTTGTCCTAAAGATGATTTTCCTCTACCTAACATACACATCAAAGTAGATTTACTGACATGACATGGCATGTTATCACTTATGGATGGTTTTTTTAGGTATAACCAAATCAAGATAGCTCCAAAGGATCAAGATAAGACAACCTTCACCTGTCCATGGGGAACATTCTATTGGAACATCATGCCATTCAGATTGAAAAATGCATGAGCTACTTATCAGCATGCCATGACAACAATTTTCCATGACATGATGCATACCTTCATGGAGAACTATGTGGGTGTTCTATTAGTTAAATCATATACTAGGGAAGGAAACTTAGAGATATTAGACAAAATATTCAGTAGAATGGAGAAATTCAATGTGCGACTAAACCCAAAAAAATGTGTGTTTGGGGTAACTTCAGCCAAACTCCTAGGGTACATAGTTTTAGAAAAGGGAATTGAGGTAGATCCAACCAAAGTTAAAGCTATCATGGAAATGCCACCACCAAAAAAAATTAGCTAGTTATGATCGCTACAAGGAAGGTTCTAATCAATCTGTAGGTTTATTTCACAACTGGCGAATGAGACCCATCCTTTCACTCACTTATTGCATAAAAATGTTTCTTTTCAATGGGATGAGAAATCTAAAGGAGCCTTAAATCAATTAAAACAATACCTAATGAATCTGGACCTATCTTAGTACCACCAGCAAAAGGAAGGCCACTCCTATTATACATTGCAACAACTGAGACATCATTGGGAGCCCTATTAGCACAAGAGGATTCATAGGAAAAGAAAGGGCAATTTATTACATTAGCAAGATTTTAAATGGCTATGAGATCAACTATACCTCCACTAAAAAGGCTTGCATGGTATTAGTGTCCACCACCCAATAGCTACAACACTACATGATGAATCACACGATCAAGTTAATAGCCAAAATAGATCCACTCAAATACCTTCTTAGCAAAGCTAACTTAACTGGAAGGTTGGCCAAGTGGGTTATGATAATAAGTGAATTTGACATCCAATATGTGTATAGGAAAACAATAAAAGGAAAAGAAATCATTATCTAGTTAGTAGAGGAACATCTACTAGATAATCATCCCTTACACATTGAATTTCCAAATGCTAATGTCCTCACCTTAGCTGCAAAACAATGGACATTATACTTTGATGGATCACACACCCAACATGGATCAAGGGCTAGAATCCTATTTGTTATTCCACAAGGACATACCATACCAAAATCATATAGATTGATGTTCCCTTGTACCAACATGGCAAAGTATGAAGCATTAATCATTGGCATTAAAACAACTGTAGAATGGAAAATCCTAGAATTGCAAGTACACAAAGATTCTTAGTTGGTCATTAACCAAGTCAATGATGATTATCAAACAAAGGATGATAAATTGATGCCCTACAAAAGAATGTTGGATGAATTTATGAAATACTTTGTGGATATCAAATTTGAACAAATTTCAAGAGCGGACAATAAAGTTGTTGATGACATGGCTACTATTGCTTCCTTGTTACAAATTACAAAGAAAAGAAACCGATACAAGTTCTTGGTGGAAAAATTGTTCTCCCCTACCTATGATGATACCGAATCCCATGTTATCTATCACCTAGTCAATACGAATACCTCAATCTATCATGAAATTTATACCTACCTAAAAGATAACACCATCCCCCCCAAGCTGTCTAGAAATAAAAAACACAATTTCATTCACTGAGCCACCTGACATACTCTTATCACAAATGTAATATATAGACAAGGTCTTGATGGAACTATCCTATGATGTTTGGAACGTGATGAGTCTAAAATGGCTTTATAGGAAGTTCATGAGGGTGTTTGTGGAACTCATTCAAGCAGTTTGACCGTAGCCAAGAAACTCCTTCATTTAGAATATTACTAGCCAAACATGGAGGAGTCTTTTTCAGTTCATCAAGAAATGCCAGAAGTGTCAGATTCATGGAAGCCTCATCCATGCACCGGCATAGGAACTTCAACCTTTTGCATCAACATGGCCCTTTTGTCAATGGGGACTAGATCTTCTTGGTAAAATTCATCCATCGTCATCAAATGGACACAAGTTTATCATGACAACTACATAATACTTCACGAAGTGGATTAAATTCATTCCCCTAATCACCATCATAGGAAAGAAAATTCCATCATTCATCCTCAATTACATCATTTGTCAGTATGGCATCCCTCAATCCATTGTCACTAATAATGGAAGATAGTTCAAAAATCAAGACATGCAAGAATTGTGTGAATAGTTCAATATCCAACATCGCTTCTCTACACCATATTATCCTCAGGCAAATAGTCAAGCAGAGGTTTCCAAAAAAACTATACTAAAAATATTGAACAAAATAGTCAATTATGTTGGACATGACTAGCACATCCAATTAAACCCTGTTTTATGGGCGTACCACACCAGTATTCACACACCAATAAGAGCCACACCATACACTCTTGTATATGGGTCTAAAGCCATTGTTCCCATCGAGGTTGAATTATTGTTACTCCAAGTTTCATTGAATGGCATCATCTATGATGAGGACTACCAGGTATAAAGATTTCAAGAACTGGAACTGTTAGATGAACGACTTCAACATGTAGTGAACAACTTGAAATCCTACCAACAACAGATGTCCAGAAGTTATAATCATAAGGTGAAACCTCAAACATTTCAAGTTGGTGACTTAGTATTGAAGGAGAACCCATGCAACTAGAAAGATATAGAGAAGAAAGGAAGGTTTTAAACGAATTGGTTGGCCCCTTTGTCATTGTGTCAGTATATGGGTTAGGAGCATACCAGGTATCCACGCCAGAAGGGGACCTATTTGAAGAGCCAATGAATAGTATCCATCTCAAGAAATTATATAGATGACTCGTCCATTGCATTGGAAAAAGTCCTAAAAAATCAAAAAACATTAGAAAAAAATCCAAAAAAAAAAATCAGAAAAAGTTCTAAAAAATATCCAAAAATATTAGAAAATGGCCGCCCTAGTGAAAACCTAGCAAACAGGCATCTTGGTGACAACAAAAAAATCAAAAAAGAAAAAAATACAAAAATATTATAAAATTTGAAAAAATGGAATAAAAGCAAGTAGTGAAAACCTAGCAACAGGCGCTATTTGTGATAGGCTAGCTTCTTCCTCTATGAGAATGTGTGTTGACCATTATCTCTTTACTATGACTATCCACATCCTTCATTTGAGCCTCATGTATATATTTTGTTGTGCTAGTTGTGTCTCACCTTGGCTTGTCAATCATTGTACATATCTATAATAATTGGTTTATTTCCACTAGGGGAAAAATCCTAAACTCACTGGGGGAAAATCTATCTTTAATCTTAAAAGTGACAAACAAACAATAGTATGACAACTAGGTAAAAACACAACAATCAAGTGAGTCACAACATTGAACATCAATCGGAATCACCAAAACCAACCATATGAACCAACAACAACAAATTTATCAATTGAAAACAAATCTCATTTGGTGATGACTTTCTGAATCATAGTTTTATCACTTTCACACAAATTTTCAAATTATTTTCATTATGATTTTTGTTATCATTTCTGAGGAGCAACTCAAGGATGTCAAAGAACTAGAGAAGCTATGATCGAGGATGATATTTTTCATTGTCTTCTATTTGTGAGTTGAAAATTAATACTATGTGAATCCTCATGGGACATGCTCTACAAAGTATAACTGATGAAATTCTAGATTCGCATAGAAAAATGGTTACATTTATTTTTTTATGCAAGAAATTCCTGGGTCATCTCGGTCCAATTATGCATAGATGCTTGCATTAACTTGCACTATCAAACATCATGAAAGTAGTACTTAGGTCATCATGGTCTAATTACACCATTCGATGTTTGTACTCACTTTAAACATTTTAAAAGCTCAATGAAGATACCAACCACAATAAATTAATTACTGGGATGACAACATTGCATTGTTAGAGTTGCCTGTTTAGGTTGCATTTATACTAGGTGTTGCAATAGTATTTATAGATTTCTCCAAGGCAGGTAAAATGTTACAATTAATGCTATTTCTATCATTAATAGATTGAGTACATTTGACATTACCAAAAAGGATCATTTAGGTACATAAGCATTAGGGCATCATTCATAACATTACCATATCATTGTCATTCATTTTCATTAGGTCATATATTTGCATCATGAAAATCCAAAAAACAAATGCATTACCATGTCATTTTCTAAAGAATTCATCTAGTCATTAGATCATATATATTTGCATCATGAAAATCTAAAAAAACAAAGCATTGGTCATATCATTTCCATCAATATACATTTATTCATACAATTGCATCACAACACACCAACACATGAATTTCCATTCATCCATTTCATACATGCATTCATATACTTGCATCAGAAAATACAAAAACATAGAATACCATACATATCATACATCATAATAGCATACATCCATAAGATCATGTAGAATTACCCATCATTAATAATATCATCCATCCATTTCATATTTTGCATCACACATTTTCATCAAAAAAGTACAAAAAAACATAGCATTTAACATATTCCATTCACATAGTAAGATTCATCATTCATAAAACATCATAGAATCATAATACATGTTGCATGCATAACATATAGTATCATCATCATAAAACATCACATAGCATACATAATAGGAAATTAAATGCATCCATCATGATCAACACATAAACACATAGGACAATCATCATCATCACTACATATATATCTCAAAATGATGTCAAGTGTACAACGATATCTAAATGTAAAGAATACATCATAAAAAATGGTAGTAAACCATTGAGTATTAGTGTATACATGTCCAAATCATAATAAGCATCAAATATTAGAGCATTTGGTGCTCCCTCAAGATGGTGTTCACATCCTTGAACCTATACCTCTCACTACACTTGGATCTCTCTAATCTCCAAGAAATGGTTGTGTAACACCCATACTCACCATCTGAGACTAAGACCTGCCAGATCAAGACTGAGTAAAGCTCTCCCACCACTCTAGAGGAACCACCTTGTGATAACGACCCCTATAAAATGCATCCTCTTGGGAAGTCTGATGAATCTCTCAAATATAGTCTGATGATCCAGCAACTATCACAACATACTACAATCTCTCGGTAATAGCCTCTTCCTACTCTTCCTATCATCTCAAGGCATTTCTCTCCATAGTCAACACAACAACCCGACCCTGCACCTATGCTAGCTGTTGTTTGGTAGCATCCCTCTTGGCCATAAGAGTCTGTATCTACCCCTGGGCCTATAAATATTGTGACTGAACCTATGACAACAATTATGTTTGTGTTTGTAGCTATCCCCACACCTGTGTTAGTTGGCTCTGAAAGGTCTGGACCTAGAAACGTAATGTTGTAATTTGGGACTGCTATTGCTACAAGGCAACCATATCTGGACAAGCTACTATGTTGCTTCCACTAAAGATCACCTCCTACAAGGCACTCTAACATCTAGCTTCGGGTGGGAACCACCTCCTCCATCTCCTCCACCATCATCATCCCTACTATCATCCCCACCATCATCACCACCATCTCCCTCCTCCTCATCTCCACTACCTCTACCTCACCTTCATCTGGGTGGTCTGTCCTCATCATCCTCCAATGCTAGTACTGACTTATCAGGTCTAGAGATCCTCAAAAATGGGTGCCCACTAAAGTACTGTGAGTACTCCTTAGTGATATATCCCTCAACAATCTCTAGATAGTAGTCCCAAATAATTGGCTGTAAATGATGATACTTGTCACATGCGACATCATAAGATAATTTGGGCCTCCACTCAGTCACATGTTGCTGCCCCTACGCATACATGGACCATCCCTGTGGTATCCCCTGCACTTGGCCATACTATTTGAGCACCCTCAGCAATAGGAATCTATCAATAATATAGTGAGTCCATCTAATGAGATACCTGACCATCATAACATAAGGAATCTCCAAATGATCCTCTTCCCACTACTCATAGTCCACATATGGTTTCCATGTAACTGAATCTAGGTCATCTAATACCCATCTCCAATACTCCAATTTTCCTAGCTTATGCTGGACAACTAGGCCTGCATAACTATACATATAGGGTCTCCCAAATGGTTGGAATCTATCTGTCTTTGGACATGTCACTACAATATACTCCCAAGCCCATGTCTGTAATAGTGTCACACCTGCAGATAGACTAGCTCCTCTGAGGTACACCAGCTGATGCAAATCATGATACAAGTGTGTGAGCATGCATGAACCCCAAGTGAAACAGGTTCCAAACTAGATCATCTTCTCTAGTGTCTAACCCCAACCAATGGACAATCCCTTTTCCCTCTTGTTGGGACATACGAAGCCACTGAAAAATGTCACAAGGAAGGAAAAGGGGCATATCTCTCAAACATCTCCTACCAAGGCATCTCATACCCACTAATGTGATCATCATGGAATATCCCATGCAAGGCATTTGTCCCTCCTTGCTCAATATGGTCATATGTCATGATATCACCTATCATAGGAATGCTCAAAATCATGTAGACATCCTCTGGTGTCATGGTCATCTCTCCAATGGACAGATGAAAAGTGTTGTGGTCGCTATGTCACCTCTCTACAAGTGTAGTCGGCAATTCCCAATTAATCCTAATCTGGGGCATGTCAATTAGTGAAGATAAACTGCATCGCTCAATGATATCTCTATCAACATGTGATAGCTAGGAGATCAGCTCCCAAGTCCGTGGGAATTTCTCTTGAGACTAAAGATTATCTAAATCTGTCTCCTATCATTATAACACATCACAATCAACATATCAATCAATCAATCAAATCGGTAAAACAATCAAACATCAATCAATAACTTTATCAATTTTAGTGAGATTTTCATCAAATCTTGCGAAAATATTTTTTTTTTATCCTCACCTATCATGAGGTCAAAACAACATCATCACTATTGAATCTCGCCTATCATGAGATCAATAAATCATCTAATCTATCATCAACAACAAATCATGGGCTGACGCAATAAAACATCATAAAATTTTAGGAGAAAATTTATAAAAACTTCAATTATGACCTAGATGCACCATAACAATGCTCCATTGTGCCAAAAGGGAAAATGCACCACCAAATTGGCTAGATATGCTATTACAGTCTAGCAATGCTCCATTTCTTTAAATGTGCTAGAAAATTCCTTAGATGCGCTGGATTATCTCTTTGATGCACCATTTTATCAAATGTGCTAGATAATTCCTTGGATGCACTACGAAATCTCTTGGATGTGCCATTCCTTTGGGTGGATGCGCTAAAACTCCAATTTAATGTGCCATTTATAATGGATGCCCTACCTAATATTTTGATGCACCATTTTAGAATGTCAACGTGCCAAAATATGGATGTGTCATTATAGACAGTTGATACACCACTAAATCGACCTATGCACTGAAAGTCTAGGTGGATGCGCTAAAAAATCTATGCTATGTTCCATGGAAAATTTCACATGCACCAAAAGAATTCAAAAATTTGAATTCAAAAAGTAAAAGGTGGGAAAAATGATTCAAAATTCATACCGAAGATCTATATCCCACTAGCCGATTGTGTCGCCGCACCCGCTTGAATTGATGAGTCTTGTACAAGATCACTATTTTCACTCAAATGCTCAAGGTTGCTCTCACTCTATAATTTTCAAAATTATAAAATGCACAAATGAATCCTTTTTCACTTTTTACCTTAATAAAGGGTAATTAAAAGTGTGATTTTGGTGGGATATTTTAATTTTTTTAAAATGATCAATTAATCAAAGGGTGACTCATTTCTTCAATATAAGGAGATAAATCGCTGAAATATCATCAAATTAGAATTTCATCATTGACATCATCACAGATCAACAAAAAATTTCAAAAATCATCAACAATCTTTTCTTCATCAAAAGTTCCTCGATTTATCTCTCGAGGGGGCATACATTCATTATCTTATGAAAATATCTGTCTAGGGCATCATCAAAATTTTAGCAACATTGGTAAAAAAAATTTGAATTAATGTGTAAACATATCACTTCAAAGAGGGGAAAAATGTATACATCCAAAATTGGTCTAGAGAATATTAATTAAATACTAGTTATTTGATTAATAAAAATCTTTATTTCTTCTACTATATAAATAAATTGTAAAGTTTATTTATATAGTTCATACTTCTTAATTCCTCTTATCTAAACCACTTTCTTCATGATTTAATTAAATGAACAAATTTATTTTTTATTTTTATTTGATTGATTCCCTCATTAAATTTGAAT
Source organism: Sequoia sempervirens (assembly GCA_007258455.2). Taxonomy (NCBI): domain Eukaryota; kingdom Viridiplantae; phylum Streptophyta; class Pinopsida; order Cupressales; family Cupressaceae; genus Sequoia; species Sequoia sempervirens. Next base: position 19,891 of record VDFB02352687.1, read on the forward strand.
TTTGTCACATTTCTCCATATTCTTCTAGCCTCCTTCCACATCATCTTCCACCTCACCATGTGTCACATGAAAATAATTATTCCTAATTTCTAAAATGGGTATTTACCCTCAACAATCTCAACCAACTCAAGGACACATGGCTTCTTCTTTCTATTTATTAATTTCTACACTTGGAAAGATTGTTATATTAAAGGGGAAAACTTCCTTATTTCTCTCCAACTTCCTCATTTCTCACCATCGATCTCTCCAGATTGAATCCTGATTGTTCATTTTTTCCAACTCATCTGATGCCTTGGTGTCAAAATATATAAATAGAGGCTCATTTACATCTTTTGGAGAGGACAAAATTGCATACAATTACTCTGCATAAATCATCTTAGTATTTGAGAGCTTAGTTGAATTTTGATTCAACATTTATAATAGTTTAGCAAGTAAATTAGAAACATGACTGTATTCTTAGATACAATGCGTATGTCCAAGATCATGATGGGCCAAAAAGTGGCAATATGATGGGTATGTGGTTGACGAATTTTTTTTACCCAAAATTGATGAAACAAAAAGGGCTTTTAAAGGAGATTATCAGCTTTCCACCAATATAAATTATTCTTTACTTTGAATTTAATAAGTAATTATTATTCATTTTCTATTCAGATTTAGATTAAAGTCCTGATTGATAGGCTGATTGAAAAACATCTATAGCTTTCAAACAATATCAAATTTTTTGAATCCAAAATATGCATCACATTCTATGCTTCACATAATATAGGATTAAAAAAATAAAAATTGAATTTCATGAAGTTTTGACCAAGGTAGTTAGACATACGAGTTTTTATATTTTTTAAAAAGTTATAATAAAAAATTCATAATTAATTATTTACTTGGAAAAAAATTACAACAAAATATGCATCACATTGGGGCATGAGTCCTCTACTTATATCTAAAATATTATAAAAAAATATTATCATTTTATTGTGTTTAGGGTGGTCAGACAGACACCTACTTCTTATTTTTCCCTGAAATTTAAGTACCTCTGCATTAAAATTTCAAATTTTCACCAAATAATTTTATTTTTAAAACAAAACTAGTAGTTTAGAAACTACATTCAACTTTCTACATATTCTATTATTACATATTTTTGAAATAATATAGATAAGTTATTCAAATATTTATGTCAAGTTGCCTAACTCTTCTTTTTCTGAATTTTTTGCCACTTAAGGGCCTATTTTTTTCCATGATGATCTTGCACATAGTACGCATGTTTCTTAGTTTTCTTATATTATTTAGAATCATTCTCATAGTATCTCCATGAGTTTAACTCAACATTACATCATTTCATTAGCATTTTGTATACAACAATTCACCATTCTGCATATCATTTAGTCCATCAATCAACCAAAAACATCAAAATCATGTAGGTGTAGATATAGTTTCTACATTCTAGAATTAATGGCTACTCATTTCTTGGGTACCATCCATGTAATTCAATGCATAATTAAGATTTGAGAGCACTATTATGAGGATCCTTAAGAATAGAGGAAGATGGAATGCCTTTAAGGAATCATTTTATTGAATTGTGTTGTTAATTTAGATTTCCTTAATGTAATACATTATAGCTATTGTGTGTTATTGATTACTTTAATTCACATATTTTCTCACACATTAGGAAGGTTAGAATATTTCGTGTATGGGTAAAAGGCTACATTATTTTCAAGATTATCAAGACATTCATTGAAGAACTTATGCATGCTATCATCATCTTCTCCAATGATGTCAACAACATGAGGTGGACATTCATTAGGATTTGAAGGAACATGAGGAAGCTCAAGGTCATTAGGATCACAACCAAAGTCACAATTGGACATGTCTACAAGGGATTTCAATGAATTCCAAAACTTATTAAAGAAAAAATCCATGATGATAAGGAATGAAAGTAAAGTAATATGGTAAAAAAAGAATAAAGCAGTAAATTGGGAAAATATGATAGTATTCAAAAAGAGCAAACAAAAGTGCAAAAAATACCCAGAAACTTACCGAAAAATTCAATGCAAAATATGCAAGAGGACTAAGTCACAAAGTGTGGTGATTTAGTCTTTTGTGAGCTGAAAATTGAGGATTCTATGGAATAAAAATCTCCATCTCACACTCGCCTCAATGGAGCAATTCAAATTAAAAACAAAAGAAAAATGAAAAAAAAAAATCTAAACTATGAAAATACTTGAACTTCTAAAACTATGAAAATGATTTTAAATGAAATCACTCTCCATTGTCTCCCTATCACCAAGAAATTTTTTTATGCATTTTCTCTCAGATTTTGTGAGCACAAAATGCAGTAAAGAGGCTATGGTGAATGGGAAAATGCAATCAAGATGTAAAGATGATATGAGTATTCAAATTTGTGGGGGTCAAAATGAGATAGGAATCCCATTTAAATAGGCATCTCTTAGGATGGAGAGGTGTTTGGGAGGGAAATGTGGGATAAAAGGTTTGCAAGAGGGAAATTTAAATATCCCACATTATGTAATTAAATGAAATGCATGTGAGTGGAAATGATAAAGAGGAGAGACAAATGCATAGTGAAGGGTTTATGAATAATGAAACTAAATAAAATGATTAAATGGATTCAAATGTGCACGAACATGATTCAATAATGATTTAATATGGATTTAACAAAATATGGATTGTTATGATTTAATTATATAGTGAAATATGAACATGTTGATGCAAAAAATTTATGTAATGCAGATGATTGGTGAGAATGATTTATGCAAACGAAGTGATTAACATGATAATTTAGTTTTATATGAAACAATAGTTGATGACCATTCAATTTGATTATGAAAATGATATGGATGATAATAAACGAGTATGCTTTATTATGGAAACTGACATGAATGATAATGCAAATGGACATGAATGTTTATGAAACATATTATGAACGGAAATGAATGGGAATGATCATTTATGCAAATGATTAGTGAACGACCATGGGGTGAATATGATCATTTATGTAAAGGGATAGTGAACAAGCATGAGATGGTTTAATGATTTGATGGAATGCATGAATAAAAGAAAGTATTGAATGAGTTGATTAAGTAAATAATAATATCTATTTAATCAATAGACGAATATCATGACAATTATGATGAAAAATTTGAGTGTCTACAAGTCCCACTAATGATTTTTTTGAGATTTTTTAGAATTTTTTAATTTAATTTTATGGTTTTTAGATTCATGAATGCAGGGACAGTATGAAATGCAAAAAATTTAGTGTTTTTAAATGAAAAAATGATGCATTAATGAAAACTATTGAAGCTTTTCAATAATGCAATTTTTAAAACCCTAAGATGCAATTAAAACAATGCAATGCAAATGAAACTTAGGATGCACTTAAAATCAGAAGTAAAGATGTTCAAAATTTGGGTTCACAAAAATTTGGAGAATGATTTTGGCACCTAACTTCTTTCTTGCACTTCTAGGGTTTTTCACCTAAAAGGAGAAAGATGTGGGCCAAAAAGGGCAATTTCTAGACTCAAAGTTAATGTAGATGAGATGTATTATGTCTAATTAAGATGATTTAGTGCTTTGATCTAAAAATTAAATGATCTAATAATACAAAACCTAAGAGATACAACTTGTTTGAAAACACAATGTGATATTCTAAAATGCCTAAAAATGCAAGTAAATGATGAAATAACAGAACATAATCAAAGAGGTGCACCTGGAATCTAAAAATTGATGTTGGGAGATTCTAGAATCCTAAACATTTAAATAAAAATGTTGAGTGGGACACTTATGCTAGGATGGGTGACTTAGTCCTAGTTTCAAGAAACTTTGTCGGAACATGAATCTCCTAAATGGGTGTCCAAAAATGTCAAAATCACTTTTCAGGCCTGGAAGTGGGACTAATCTTCTAGTAGTGGTGAACTAGTCCTCCTACAAATCTCAAGAATTTTGGGACATAATCTTGTAGCCTCAGGTCTGCACTTGCTTTCTTGACAAGTTTCCACACTTGATTTTGCAAAAAATGGGGTAAAATGTTTCTCCAAGCTTGAATTAGGGTTGTGATTATTTGATTGACTTTGAAGACTTCTTAACCACTTTTCAACACCTATTTTCTTGACAAATCTACATACAAATTTTGCAAACGCACATGCAAAAGGGGAAAATTTGTTAAGGGTTAGAGTATAGGGGTTTGCCTTGGTCAAATCCCACTTTCATAATCAAACCCTATGAAATGAAATCAAATGGAAAGAGAATGATAAATAAACATGCAATGTCATAAGTTCTTACCAAACCCTTGATGTAGAAATATGAAGATATGCAATGAAGTGCTCCAATGGATGACTTGATAATGCTTAGAGTGCTTGAATGCTTGATAATGATTAAGTTGATTGCTTGAGTGAATGCTTGAATCAATAGGTGTTAAAATGAGAGGAAAAACCCTTATTTATACATGATTTTTCTAATATTTTTTGAAACTAACACATCACAGGCTGACCTCAAGGGTTAGAGGGAAAAATCCCCCCCTTTTTTTTTTGATTTTTATGCCAAAAAGGACTAAGTCACCCCTGTTGGTGATTTAGTCCCACTTAAGAAAATTAAGTGGGTGTCAGTAATTACAGGGCATTAAATGTTGTCCAATGGGAGTATCCTCAAAAACACACTTAAAAATGACTAGAAAGTGTATTAAAGGGTCATTTATACATGAGAAAGAGTTGAATTAGTGAAGACAAGTCTAGAAAAGCATGAAAGTGGGTTACAAATCTTTACAAAACTTTGAAATACGACCTCACTTAAAGGATTTATTTAAGTGAATTATGATGAAAGGGTCCTAGAAAAGTGTGAAAGTGAGTTACAACACTTCACAACACCTTTACAAGATATCCTAGAAGTCTTAATGGTTCACAAGGGTCCAAGACCTAATGTGAATGTGTTGACCACATTAGAACATTAGACCTAGGAAAAATCAAGCCAAAGTCCACTAAGAGGGCCTGAACATGAAAAAGTAGAATGGTTACTTTTCTATGTCCACAATAACTTAGGGTTATTTAATTAAATAAGATTTCTTAAGGAATTAAATTAAATATTTTGATGTATTTAATTTAATAAGATGAAGTGTTAGTGCAGAAAGAGATGAATTAACCCAATTTAATTAATTAGGCTAATCGATGAAAATGATGCAATTAATTAATTAGCTAGGCTAGTTAAATTAATTATGCAAAAAGATGATGGATTAAAGAGGATATGTTGTTAGTAAATCTGATTTAAGTGTATGACATTGATTAGGACATTTTTTCAGTGTTTGCAATTATTTATATTAGATTAAAATTATTACTAATTAAATTAAATGATTTTAATATTAAATTAAATTATTATTATATTAAATTTAATCTATTTGAAGAGATGTGAAAATGCGTAGGATTTGTGAAAAGGTAGAAAATGGGGATGTTCTCACTAGGAGCTATTTGGTTGTAGGGACTCCCAAGTAGGAGGCTACCATCATGATTAATAGAAGCTTGGGGGTCACAAAGGGGATAGAGAATCCACCAGAGGAGGCATTGGCTGGTCGTTCAAAGGGCTTGATGCTCAAAATGGGAATAAAAAATGTGAATGTGCATGTCTTAGAGGAAATCCCCTACATCAAAATTCTAGACCATCTACTCAATCTTGAAGTGGAAAAGGTGTGAAAGCAGGAGATCATTTCCAAATTCATTCGTATCTAGCCCGCAATGGAGTGCATCAAATCATGGATAGGGAAAAAATGACGGGGCTGCCTTCTTGATGTGAGTTTCCTCATGTTAGGGTTTCTGTGTATTGTTTTATCCTCTTAAGTTGAGTGGGACAACATCTTATCTCGTGGCCCCTAGTTTATTGGGAGCACTGGACTGTACCTTTGGGCCTGGACTCCTGGTTTTGACCCACAAAAAGAATTGATCAATGATGTCCCCATTTGGGTCAGGCTCCATAAACTTCCTATGGAATTATGGAATAAAGATATCCTCGATATCATCAGGGATGTGCTCAGTAAATTCGTCCATTGTGCTCATTCCCCAAGTGGATGCCAATTGGAGCGATCCACCCGAATATCTATCAAGATCAATTTAGAGAATCCCTTGGTTCCCTCGGTCAAATCGCACTCAGGCTTGTTGACTCAATGATTGAAATCAACTATGAAGGCCTTCCCCTATGGTGATTTAGGTGTGGCAGAATTGGGCATATGGCCTAGAGGTGTTTGGCCAATCTTGTGGCTGCATCTGATTCCTCGGGTCATTTTGTCTCTGCTTTAGAACCTAAATATGACATTAAGAATGATAAGGGCCTGCCTATGGGTGACACAACTAGGATTGGGAACATGTCTTCAATTATTCCTTTGAAGAATGATGATGATAGGGGTGCCGATCAATTAAAGGCTCTACTAGAAACTAAAAATGAGGTTTTGGATAACAAAGTGTCAAAAAA
>VDFB02352688.1:0-54518 GCA_007258455.2 Sequoia sempervirens
CACCACTACAACTGTCATTTATTAATTTGGTCAATTTATGTTGAGTTGTAAGCATTTCATTGATTTAGCCTAGATTTAGTTTATGAATGGTTATTTTCCTTATAAGTATTTTACAAATATTGAATTTTATTTAATACTCTACCAAATAAACTTGGAAAATAAAATAATGTCAAATAACATATAAAATTGACTAATTGTACATGATAAAAGTGAATTATTGTAGGATAATTGTAGAGAAGGAAACTAAACTTGGTATTCCCCACAAGGCAAACATCAACTATCAAGTTACAACCCTAGGTGTAGTTTCTTTGGAGAACTAAAACCCAAAAAATCATGTAAATAACACAATCTCCCTTGTTGATTCAAATCAAGAATATTTAGAGGAAATTACCATAATCTTGTGAATAAAATTCTTAGAAATACTAAGGGAATATGGTTGAATACATAGTTGAGGAAGCACTTCAAGAAGACTTGGAACATGGCATGTCATAAAACCTATTGATTTCTCAAATAGAGATATAAGATAAGTGTGAGTTCAACAATCCTCTTCAACATAAAAAAAGAAAAAGAAAAATAAACACCTATAGACACACATGAGGAGATACTAGTTGGGATTTAGTCTACCTTAGATAAATATATGAGAACATGGAGAGTGTCATCTCTTAGAATGTTAGGGCATAAATTCCCCTAATAAGTGATGCTTAATAAAGTGTCAAATAGATAATGAAAATTATGATGTTATAATCTTGCAAGAAGCCAAAATCTCAACTAATAAAAAATACATCTTCCAATGTTTACTAAAATGAGATTTTTTAACTATTGAAGCTAAGTGTGTCTCAAGAGGATTGGTAATCATTTGGAATAAAAAGACAATCAAATTTGAAACCATCACATCTAGAACTCATTGGATTTGTGTTAACACCCACCCATTCAATCCAATGTCTCATGCTAGTTCTTCAACATTTATGGACCAAATATAACAATTCAAAAGGCTTAGCTATGGTGTTTTCTAAATTTGGTGCTTAGACCATTAAAAGATGAATTGGTAATTCTTGGAGGAGACTTTGATGCTATTACAAATCAAAAAGGAAAAACTAGGGAAATTACACCACGAACAAAAATACTTGAGATTTAATTTTCTTGTTGATTATGTTCCAAAAATGGGTAAATTCACTTGAACCAATAAGAGAAAGATCTTCCATCACATTATTGAAAGGTTAAACATATTCCTTCTTTCCAACAACTAGCTTTCCATCTCTCAATTTTTCAAGCACTATCCTCTCTCTTATCGTCTCTAATCATTTTCTTGTATGTGGGGATGTCCTTGAAGACAAAGCTCCAAGTAACTACCCCTTCTATTAGTGTAGGAGATTATTATTACATATTAAGTATGCATGTAATTCTACACTTGGCATTAAGCCATCTTAGGTGGCTATGTGGTGACTTGGAGAGTTGGTCAAATTCTTCCAAGGTATGTGGCACACCCTCTTGCTATTTTGGAGGAATAAAATTGCCACCACTATTATTGTGTATGAGTCAACTTCTTATGCGACCCAACCACTTCTCACTATATGTACAAACATTGTTCGTAATATTAAGTAGTTCGGATTATTCATTTTTGTGTTATTGTTTATATTTTTTTATCTCTTACAAACACAAGATTGCTTGTCCTTCTTGGCTTATTGAATACTAGTGTTTTGTCCAAGAGATCATCATCACCTACATGGTATAAGAGTGAGTTTTGGTTGAAGGCGCTTATTCATTTTTTATTTTACATGTAATTTTTGTAATTGTGATTTACATTTGTTTGTCTATTCTTGTGTGTGCATTGGTAGAGGCACATAAACCTATGATTTGTGACCCACTAGTTTGTGGTGGTTTGATGTGTCTGAGGGATGGTGACTGAAAACCTATAAAGGGAATACCTCTATACAAGGCATTACCGAGTAGTGTGTAGGCATCTTCAAGTAGTATGTAGGAATTTATAACCACTACAAGGCATATGGAAGGAATGCCAAGTAGTAAACAACACTATGATGACCAAGGAAGTGTCAATTTTATTGTAGTAGCAAGGTACACTATTCATCCTCCAAAAAGTGAAATTGTTGAGGTCAACATTTACCCTAGGGTTTGTGTCAACAAAAGGTAGAAGCAACCCAAAATTTTATCCCTTGGTAACATGGTAGAGTCATATGATTGATAAAACCTTGTGATTCCTATTGATGAGGGCTTAAACCCAACCCCCTTTCTATTTTTCTCCCAAAATTTTATGAAGTCATTTTGAAAAAATAATTCTATGTGCTAATATTAAGGCTTAAAAATTAAAAGCATTGTAACTTTTAATCGGTAGCTTGAAATTGAGTGTCATTTTTTAAAAAAGTGCTTATTTTTCGAGCTTGATCCATTAGGAATTATTTCACACTTTTTTTTTATAAAGTGCTATTTTTTTTGTCTCAAATTGGTTAAAATATGTGCACTAAAAATATAAAGTGTCACAATTCAAGGGAGGTCTAAAATTGGATTAACAGGGGTGTTCTTGTGTCATGTCCCATGTAGTCTACATTTCCCTTAGGTATTTTATTTCTTTTCATCTTATTTATGTAACAAAATCTACTTAATAATGGAGTCAAGTCAACCTATTAAGCCTCTCACACCCTTTATTTATCATGTGTGGAAACTTGATATTCAACTTATACTAAAGAATAAAGGATTGTATAAGGTAACTATGGGCACGAAAAAAGAACCTGATGCTACTAAAGATAAAGAAAAATGGTTTAATAAATGTGATCAAGCCTTCAACTTTTTGTGTCTCAATCTATCTCCTGAACTACTATTTCATGTAGAAACCTTGAAAACACCTAATGAATTTTTACTAACCTTAGAATTTTTTTGGGAAGGTACATGAACTAAGAAGTCATGAGCTAGAAAATGAACTCATAATCTTGAGTCCAAGTGATTTTGACTCTTTTGAGGATTACTTCATGAATTTCAAATCATTAAGGTTGTAGCTAAAAGAATTTGGGATAGAGAAAGAGGAGGATTAACTCATCCTTTCTATACTTTAAAAATTAAGTCATGATTACTTTGTGTTTCTCTATACCTTCTATTCTACCAAAAGGGCTCTTGGAGCCACATGGGAAATGACATATTTAGATGAATTCATTATAGACTTGACTATGGAGCAAGACAAGTTGATACAAATAGGCACCATGAAGTCCTATAAACCTCAAGCCCTTATTTCGAGAAATAGGAAACAATAGGATTCAAACAACAAAGAGGATAAACAAAATTATCAAAAGGAAAAAGAAACCAAAGATGATAAAAAATCACAACCCTCCAAAAATCACACTCAAACTTCTTCAAATCAAGGGAAACCCAAGAAACAAAAAGTAAAGTGTGCCTATCACAAGAAACTCAGGCATGATGAACATAAATCTATGAAGAAACATATTGACCACCTCACACATATTCTTGAGAATAAAAATATAGGAGTCTTTGAATCTATCATAGAGTCCTCACCAACTCTAGATACTTCTAAGGAAAAAGAAAAAGAGAAATATAAGGGAAAATAACTTGTTGCATCTATAGTCTCTGAGTCTAGGAGATATATTCTTGAATTTGGAGCTTCCCATCACATGGCTTCTTCATTGGATATGTTCTTATCATTACAACCTACAAATACATCTAAAATATTGATGGATAAGAATACTTATATGATTGTTTGTGAGAAAGAAACCGCTGACATAGGTGAAGGATGTTTCATTGATGTCCTTTTCATTCTTGAATTGTACAACAATATTATTTCCATATATTATATTACAAATAGTGGGAAATGGAAGACTGTTGAGTTCACACCAAATTCATTAATTATTCAATATTTTTAGAGCAGAGAGGTTGTTGTAGTTGATAAGGTTGATAATTTCTCTCATCTTTACACCTCAACTTTTCTCTTGATGATTTCTTCTCCAAGGTTCACACTCTTGCATCTAGTGTGGATAATTTATTGAAGTCTTAGCTTGGTCACTTGAATTTTCATTTCCTTAGAATAAGCCTGACATCTCCTCCACCATCACTTGTTGCTACTTCAAAATATTTTTTTCTCTTCCTTGATAACTTCTAATAATTCCTTATAGTAAGATATTGATATCAATTTTCTAGATCATTAGGAAATATTTCTACCTAACATCTCTTGCTTTTTTGTAGAGTCCCACATTTCATATCTTAATGATAGTGTTGAGGACATATGTATTCTCTTTGAAGACATTTATTGTGCTACAACATAGCTCAAAGAGGCTTCATTGAGGGATTCTAGAGATTTTTTTAGCAAGAATTCACATGGGATTTGGATTATAGCCACCTGGAATTTATTGGAATTCCACACATCACTTATTTGGATAATTATCTTCATCAATTTTCACATAAATATGAAAGTGAAGAGGAGGAAATTTTCTACCCTTGAGTCTTAGGACAAGCATAGTCTTCAAGGAGAAAATGGTCCTCAACTACCTCAAGGAATAATGCTCAAGTGATAGAATAAAATGATGAGAGTTCCAGAAACATAAATAGTAGGTCATAGAGGTTTTCTAGACAGATTGGAGAGCTCTCATCCATGGATGACAACATAGTATGCTAATTCCCCAGAAGCACGTTGGTGTCTTAGATAGACCAAAAACTAAGATTATCATAGAAAATAGCAAGATGAATATGTCTCGTACAGACAAAAAATTGAGACTATCATAGAAAACAACAAGATGAATACTATTGTTTTGACTGCTAAGAACTCTTAGAATGCAAGAAAATAATAGAGTATAACAGATAATAAAATAAAATAAACTAAGTGGACTGCAAATGATAAAGTGAGAAAATAAGAGAGAAAATTCTTAGAAAAACCCAAGTAATGAATCCTCTAGCAAAGAAATGTCTTCAATACCTGCACACATAAGACCAAGATAAAATGTTGGGGTTGTTTAGGGGCTTGCCTCAGTCAAACCCTCGTTTCAGTGTTTCCACATCCACGGATAGCTAAATAGATAGATAGATAGAAAGATAAATAGATAAGAAGATAAAATGCATAGACAAGGGATGTGATAAATCCCAAGATCCTCAAAGACATAAGACAAGTAGATATCACCTGCAAGGCTTGCGAAAACCAAAGAGAGAGAGAGAAAGAGAAAGTTGTGAGAGCCAAGAGCGTTGTAAAGAATGTTGTAAGAGCTTGAGACTATTGTAGCAAGCAAGAGAGTTGTGCAAGCTTGAGAGAAAGAGAGAAAGAGAGATTTTAAGAGCAACGAAATAGAGTTTTCAAGAGAGAAACCAAGACTAAATGAATTGAAAAGATGGATTTTAAAGAGAGAATAGGAGGGAAAAGAAGGTTCTTGAGCCGTTACAAGGCATCCTGATATGATTCCACCGACAAAGGTAGGTGACAAGTGGCAAGACATTCGATAACAACCATTTTAACGTTGAAATGTCATGAGATGCTAGCAAAGCACACAGACGTTTGTGCAACACGCTAGTGTCCAAACAAATCACACTAAAAAATGATTGGAACAAGAAAAACACAAGGTTGATACAAAACTAACACAAGAAGGTAGTTGCTAAAAAGAGGTCTTGAGCATCTTGAGGGGAAAAAGGTTGATGCAAGGGCTAAAATGAGCCTACAAAAATACTAAGGGAGTGGAAACTAAAGTGGATGTACAAGTGTAGGTGAAATTGCCGCAAGGTATAATTTTATGGCACTACAGAAAGGTCACTTATTCTAATTAGATTTGGGATGCCTATTTTAATTATGACTCATTTCAGCATCAACATTGGGAAACACGAGAAATTTACAAATCCATTCATAATGATTCCTTCATACATTCCACTTGAGTGGTAATTCAATAGTTTGACAACTCATGGTTTCTATCTTTTGAAAGGAAGAGGCATCATTTGTTGTAGAGTGTTGAAAAATGAGTTGTTTTCTTAGCTTAATACTCTGTAATACTTTAATATTGCTGATCTAAATAAGCTTTTCCTTTGTTACATATATTCTTTGTGGGTGATTATCTTGATTAATCCATTTTACTATTGTAGAATGTAGATAGAAGTTGATAGAAGAACTAGACAGGATATTAGAAAGATTACACAAGATGTACTGTGGAGAAACCCTTTCGGAAAACCACGAAATTTATTTATTGTAATCTCCCAGATTACAATGAAACCAGACGTTCTTGCTTGAGATGTATGCCTTTCTGGTCCTTCTTCACCCTTTTGCCAATAAAACTGACCGTAACTCTTCAACTTGTGAGATAAATGAAGCTTTAATAAAATTTGTAAACTCAACATGAGTTACAATTGCAATGTTATTTCTAAAAGGTATGCCTATCTCTTGCAAGTGATATAGATTTATATTTGAAGAACAATGTCACAAGCATGGCCTGTCCATTTGGGCGTCCCAAACTGAAGTCACAACTCAACCTTCATTCTGTTGATAATTCCAAAGCTCTTCCTCAAAGTTGGCGACCATAAGTAATCCTACTTAACTAAGCCTTTAGAAATATCTCAACATGCAAAAGAGGTAAATCCAAGAAAGCATCTTGGGTACCCAAGTTGGCTCCAAGTGATTTCTTGTTAACTGAAACAGTTACTCAACACCATTCATGCAAGAATTTTCATCCCCTATTAGCTGAGTAGTCCTAATATCTTTCATACAAACAAATTCATTGTACATTCCAGAGGATTCTTGTGAAGTCAACTAGCATTCCAATTGAAACTAACTTCAGACAGCTAAACCTTGAGACAAAGCTAAACTAGGCGTGATTAGATTCCTAAACTAAAGTGAGCTGAACTTCATGCATGCAAACATCAAATCCTAAATCCTAGGATCTTTACATGCATTCAATAGTGTTAATTGTTACTCTGTATAGTTAACTGAACATAAGGTGAGTGTCACCTTACCATGTGTGCACCCACATGTTCCTATTATTTGGGAATAACTACAAATGTCAATTTCATGATTTATTTTATTAAATATTAATCTCATTCTAATCTGTGGTGTTGTGGGCATTTAGACTTAGAGTGTGAAATAATTAATGTTTAGGATTTGCAATTAAATGGCATCCTATTTCCAACATTCTCCCACTTGACATTATACATTGCAATTATTCTAAACAAGGAATAATAATACAAGTACAAGACTCAAGGCCAATGGCCTTCTTGCACCAACTAATCAAACCATGCTAACTTCAAATGCAACCTGCATAATCATGAAGCTTCCAATAAAATGATTAAAACCAAGAGAACTTATCTGTATGGTTTCATAAGATAATCTGTAACATTAATTTAAGGGTTAACTTTCTCAATTAATACCTTCCCATTATCAACCAAACCAATACCTTTCCCAAGCCTCTGTATCCAAACCGCCTCTTTGGAGGCATGCTAAACCACTAAGTGTGTTGAATTCAGATTCAACCAAGGTGCAGGCTCCTTGGTCTTTTCTGTTGAAAAAACTTTTCTTACAAGTAACCATTCCAACAATTGTCTCTTACCATAAGACAACTCCAGCCTCACCTATTTATCCAAGTATCCATGAGGACCTGTAACCAACCAATCCATGCCAAACTCCAAATGCAACACAACATTTCATGAAGTAATCAAGCAAATGATTAATGTACCCAATACTTAAGAGAACTACACAAGATCAATGTGAAAGCTCCAAACTTGAACATAAACATGACATTCGTGATCTAAACATCCCCTCTTAGGAGATCACATGCACCATAAAATACTTATACATTCTAGTCTCAAGAGAACCATGTAATATGCCAAACTCTAAATGGATATCAAGAGTAAACCATGACATCAATAAAAAATATACTCTAAACCAAGAGACCATATCTCTAATCACATGGAGATAACCTTACCAATGATGCATCCATGTCATTGCCAACAACTCCCACTGAACGGTAGGACTGAGTTACACATGGCATCGTGACTACCATCCTCTCTATGAAGATTACTCTAAAACATGAAGCAAAGAGTTATCACAAACAATATTAGCTGAAATAACCAATGCATCATTACTATCATCCAAGGACTCCTTTGTAGAAGAATCAAAACTCTCTTTCTTGTTCTTACAATCCTTCTTCACATGTCCTGATTTCCCACAGTTCCAACACTTTACCTTACTCCATCCTTATGACTTACCCTTCCCTTCCTTGTTTCCCTTAGGCTCCTTTTTCTTAAGCCTACCTTTTACAAACAAGGCACCTTGGATTTCCTCCTTATACTTCCTCCTCATCTCCTCTGATAGGAGAGTAGGAATAATGTTGTCCATCTTTAGATCTGTACCATTACCACTAATTGAAACAAGTAGATTTTTCCAAGAATTTGGTAATGATCAAAGTAATAAAATGCACTTATCCTCATCCTCTAACTTTACATCTACAGATGCCAACTGATTGAGAATTAAATTGAAAGCATTTAAATGTTGTGCAACAAATTCACCATCTTTCATTTTCAATAAATACAACTTCCTTTTCAGATACAACTTATTGGTGAGACTCTTAGTTTGATAAATATCCCCTACTCTCTTCCATAATTTATATGCAGTGGTTTTATCAAAAAAAATTAAGAGAACAACATCAACAAGACAACCTAATTTTTCCTCTTGCCTTCTTATCTAACTTATCCCAATCCTCATCTAAAATAGTTGTAGGTTTCTTTGTCTCATTATTAACTGCTAACCACTCATCTCTTTCTTCAAGAACTTTCATTTTAAATTCCCACATTTCATAGTTAGAACCATTAAACCTTTCAATATCTAGCCTTTAATTCATTGTAACAAAACTTAATGCCAAAATCAGCAAATAACAAAAATAATAAAAGCTCCCACTAAGCCAAAAAACCTCCAATATTTTAAGAGAATGACATCCCAATACTCTACCTAACCTCAACTCTGATACCAAATGTTGAAAAATGAGGTGTTTTCTTAGCTTAATACTCTGTAACACTTTAATATTGCTGATCTAAATAAGCTTTTCCTTTGTTACATAGATTCTTTGTGGGTGATTATCTTGATTAATCCATTTTACTATTGTAGAATGTAGATAGAAGTTGATAGAAGAACTAGACAGGATATTAGAAAGATTACACAAGATGTACCGTGGAGAAACCCTTTCGGGAAAAAAATCCACCAAGAATTATTCTATTATTCAATCTTTGAATTACAATAGCTCCAATTCTTGCTTGAGAATGCTTCTTCTGCTTTCACCAATCTTCTTTACAGCCTACAATAAAACTAATGACCAACTCTCTTCAACTTGCTTGAGATAAATAGGCTTTAATAAAATTTGTAAACTCAACATGAGTTACAATTACAATGTTCAAGCCCTATCCCTAAAAGGTACGCCTATCTCTTGCAAGTAGATTTATGTTGTGAAGAATAATGCTAAAACATGTGCTTCATCCATTTGGGTGTCCCAAACTAAAGTCGCAACTCAACCTTCATTCTATTGATAATTCCAAAGCTCTTCCTCAAAGTTGGTGCCCATAAGTAATCCTATTTAACTGAGCCTTCATAAATATCTCAACATGCAAAAGAGGTAAATCCAAGAAAGCATCTTGGGCGCCCAAGTTGGCTCCAAGTGATTTCTTGTTAACTGAAACATTTACTCAACACCATTCATGCAAGAATGGTCATCCCCTGTTAATTGGAGGTAGTCCCTGTTATATGTCATACAACTAAAGTCATTAGCAATGAATTACAAGTTAACTGAAGTCAACTAGCATTAAACTAAAACTAACTGAAGACAACTAAACTGAACTGAATTGAACTGATTCTAAACTAAACTGAACTAAACTAAACTAAACTAAACTAAACTGATTTGAACTGAACTGAATTGAACTTAATGCATGCAAACATCAAACCCTAACTCATAGGATCTTTACATGCATTCAGAAGTGTTATCTATTACTTTGAATAGTTAATTGAACTCAAGGTGAGTGTCACCTTACCATGTGTGCACCCACATGTTCCTATTATTTAGGAATAACTACAAATTTCAATTTCATGATTTATTTCATTAAATATTAATCTCATTCTAATCTTAGTGTTGTTGAACACATTCCAATAACTTAGGAGATACATGAAATAATTAATGTTTAGGATTTGCAATTAAATGGCATCCTATTTCCAACATAGAGGAACCTATTAAAACATTCACCATGTGACATTCTAGTTGACTTTATTTCTCTTCTTGTAGATACACACATGGGCCCTATCCTGTAGCTATTTTAGGACTATCATCTTTGGGTGCGTTTTTCTATTGTGTCTAGTACACTTTCACATTTTTTTCTCTTTTAGAGGGGATTTTTTCCCACAATTTTTTCTTCCTTTCTCCACTTTATGAGAGATTGCATTGTACATGGGTACCTCATCATGCCTAGTTGTTGGGACCCATCTTTCATTGAGCCCGCCTAAGCTATGCTTAAGGGGGTGTTAGTGTAGAAGATTACTATTAATTATTAAGTAATTATGCATGTAATTATATAGTTGGAATTGAGCCATCTTAGGTACCCATGTGGTGACTTGGAGAGTTAGTCAAATTTTTACAAGGTATGTGGCACATCCTCTTGATATTTTTTTGGAGGAAAAAACCCGCCACCACTATTAGTGTGTATGATTCAACTTATTATATGACCTAACCATTTCTCACTATATATAAAAACATTGTTTAAAATATTCAATAGTTTATATTATCCATTCTTATGTTCTTGTTCATGTATTTTGGTTCTCTATTGCAAGTGTGAGATTGCTCATCCTTCTTGGCCTATCAATACCAACATCATGTCTA
Source organism: Sequoia sempervirens (assembly GCA_007258455.2). Lineage (NCBI taxonomy): Eukaryota > Viridiplantae > Streptophyta > Pinopsida > Cupressales > Cupressaceae > Sequoia > Sequoia sempervirens. The sequence continues at coordinate 10,836 of VDFB02352688.1, forward strand.
ATAGATCCTCATCACCTATATCTTCAAATTTGAGTCATTGTGGTTTAGACACAAAAAGATCATCCAGATTCTCCAGCAATGGTATATCAATGCCCCTTTCAAACCTAGCTCAACAATGTTCCAACTTTCTAAAAAATTAAGGTATGTGAATTTATTAGAATTGGCTATGGAGATAGCTTGCCAAGATCTTGATGCCAAATGGAAAGCACATGAGAGAATATGAATATGACAAGAATAAACTGTATACTTATCAAATATGATTCAATGTTGGATGTAATGTATGAGAGACCCCTTGGTTATATAGCCAAGGTGAGATACAAGATGTCATAATATTATGACAAGTGTCTTAATCATATGCCATGAGAAAAATTATCACAAATACCTAGGTCACATGTGAAACAAGTCAAAAGATAAGATACCAACTAATGACAACTAACACCTTCTAGAAATATTCCTAGAACCTAAGTAAACTTAACATGTAAATAAGTCCCCTAGTAATGAATTAACTAGATACAAGACTTTATTTACACCAACACCCCCCTTAAGTGCAACTTAGGGAATAGATGACTATTATGAAAATGACACAAATATGTAAGAATGGGTCCCAGCTACTAGGTCATGTTAGGTACCCACGTACATATGCAAAAGAAATCTCTCACAAACGGAGAAAAGGAGAAAAACTAGTGGGACAAAACTCCTCCCCAAAAGAGAGATGAAAGATACAAAAAATGAAATGCTTTCAATGATGCGTGAGAAGGCCAAAGCCCCATGTGAGGAAAAATACCCTCCCATAAGAGAGAAGTATAAGAGAGACAATGAAAACCCCCCTCAATGTTGAGTCTCCTGCAATGATGGTAGATTCTCAACATTGAATGCAGAAGATGATCCAAAAGTGTCAAACAACGTTCCTCCCCTTAGGAAGAAATAAAACCAAGAATGTATGTAGGATGTTAGGAAGATGGATGGTGTATGATTTCTCAGAATCATGCTCAAGTGTCTCCATGTTGATGCATGAAGTTGTCATACTCCAAACAAGCATTTTAGGCCACACCGTTGAAGAGGAATATCTAGAATCTAGTAGAGATGAATGTAGAACATGATCCAAAGACAAAGATATCCCCTTTGAAGACAAAAAATCCTCCTCCAAATGATGTCCAAAAGGATCTATAGTCACATCAAACTGCAAAGAATGATCATGTAGAGATTGGACAAGAGGGTCAGGGTGTTCCCTCTCAACAAGTGAAGAAGGATCTTCTCCATCAAATAGAAGATGAATGTCATCAATGATGTCTCAAAAATATGCAATATGAGACTCCACAAACAAGTCTAAAATACATGTCAAGAAGCCATCACAAGTATCTAAATTTGAAATACAATGAAGATCATTTTGCACTGAATCACAAGAAGTTATATCTATAGCAACACAAGCATCATCAACTACAATAGTAGATGGAGGATATGAAATGCATGAATAAAGAATTAGTTCCGATGTGAGAACTCCCAAGTTCATGAAGCCAAATTTTTCCTCTAAATCATGGTTCATACTTGAAGTGTGATCAACAGTCGAAGGAACAATGTCATCATCAAAAGAAAAATCTGCAAAGGTGTACAGTTGAGATGAATGATCAACCACCCCAGTAGCAAGGATCTCTCTACTCTCTAAATCTTGAATGATGACAGAATCAGGTGTAAACTCCATAGTCCTCCCATCTCCACCATGTGTAATTTGATATATGGAAAGAATATTGTTCATCAAATGAGGAACACACAAAACATCATTAAAATTTTTTTCCCAAAACTAATAGACCCCTTCCCAATTACACTCATGTATGTATTGTTTCCCATCAAAATAGGAGACGTAGTACAAGGCTGAAAAGAAGAGAATATAGACTGCAAAGATGCCATATAATGAGATGCTCTTGAATCTACAAGCCATCTCCCTGATCCATGACTTGGAAAAGCACAAAGAGCATGTCCTTTATATCCTAATGTAGATGCTCGACCTTTGTCCTTTTTAGACTGTTTTGAAGAAGAAGGATGAGGTGATTCAAACATTCTAGAAGGAAAATCAATCTGATTATTTTTTAGAAGATTTTTCAACTCATCGATATCCTTCTTTTAACAATAGCATACTTCATGTTCGTCCTTCTTGCAATATGTACAAGTAGGCCTCTCCTTTTTAGATGATTCCCTTTAGAAGAGGATTTTTTCTTTGCTTGATTTGAATGTTGATTATTCTTTGCTTTCTTTTGTTTCTTATCTAATTCCTATTCTTTCACTTGACTAACCAAAATTGCCCGAGAATTAGAATTCTTGGTGAGACCCATTGTGATAAGCTTTTCTTGCTCATGTATCAACATCTAAAAAAATGATGCAAATGAAGGTGTAGTATATGCAAACCCCATAATCAATCTATGAGTATGAAAGCTAGAAACAAAAGAAGCATAGTCAAGACCAAGTTTGTTCATTGTATTGTAGACCAACTAAATGTCCTTCTTATCAATTCCACATGCTTTACATTGCTCTCTTAGATCATTAACCTTAGAGATGTAGTCTTGGATGTTGTAAAATTTCTTAGGATCAAGGCTCATCAATTCATTATCAATTTGATAGCCTCTTACTTCATTTGTAGTATCATACAATGTTTCTTAATTTGTCCCAAGCTTCATGAGAATTTTTACATGATTCAATTTGAAGCAACAAATCTTGAGAAACAAGTCTACGAAGACATCCAAGAGCTTTGGTATGTTTAATCATTCATTTTATCTTTTTATCTACATCTGTAGGTTCAAGTACCTTATTTTCAATATATAGAGAGTGACCTTTAGTCATTAGAGTACTCCATGCATTTTGATGTCATGTTGAATAATTATATGATGTGAGCAAAGGAACCTTAGAATGATCCATGAAAATGAGAGAGCACAAGCAAACAGATCAAAAGAAAGCACTAAGATACCCCCCCAAATCACTCAATCAAGAAACCCCCCAACAATATATGATTTGGCACTTTATATTTAGTGCATTTACAATTGCTATATGCTAAAAATAAAAAGCTAGACTTGATCTTAGTGCTTACATATGCCAAAATAGGACATAGAACCAAGTACAATTTTTGGTATAAAATGAGATCAATCTAATCATACCACTAAAAAGTACACAAAAAATATGCACTTTAAAAAAAAACTACACCAAAAAATGTTACCCTAGGAGCAAGATATGAGCTCTTGAAGTTCCAAAAATGAGGGCAAAGTAGCAAAACTTGTGAGAATTTGCAAATTCAAAAAAAACCAGGCACTAAAACCAAAAAATGATTGCACCATTGCAAAAGATGTGAAAAATTAGCCCAAATCCAAAAAGAATTCTCAAAAAAAGGAGTCAAAATGAGCAAGTTATGGGTGATTGAAGTTGCACTACCAAACTAAAAAATCTCATAGGTGAGGGGGGCAATTTTTTTATAGAAAATGCTAATATTATCCACTATCAACTTAAAATTGATGGTCATTTGGCCATCACGTGCCTGCACAGTCTAAGTTTGACAACCAAATGGTTGTCACGTCAAAATACGCCCTTGGCCGATGATGAGCGCAAAATATGCTCATAGTTTGGATATCATGGTGTACTTTTAATACCTTCACTTTTGTTGTTTATGGTTGATTAACTCTTTTGAAACCTTTTATTGGGGGATATCCTGTAGCAATACACTTTCATGCTCTGCAGCCTATCATGTTGACATATCTATATTTATTACCCTGTTTGACTTTCCAAATGACTAGTATAACGCATGTAGTTTTTGAATGATGAAATATATTTAAATATGTGATTAATGAATGGATATTGTGTATGTGCCATGCACCTTTTCTTTCACATCTGTTACCTTGTGTTTCATAGGTTGTTGAAGAAAGTATGATCGAGTCAAGCGCAGCTGATCTCGGCCTTGCAGTAAAGTCCATTTCCTGCACGACTTCGCGGAAGCTCTAGTGAAGACTCTTTGACTGAAACTGTTGGGAAGGATTTTAAATATCGGTTAATCTGGAAAGAGTGGAGTGCTAGATTCTCTCTGGATCGAATTGAACGGATAAACTCGTTTATGAAGTCTGTTCCTCGATTTTGGGATACATTTTACATCCACGTCTTTCTCTGTTAGGGTTAGTTAGTTAGTTGTTTTCCTGATTTAAATAAGTGCTCCTTCTGCGCGAGTGAGCAAGCATAGTGAGATAGAAAGATATCATGTAAGAGTCAGTATGATAATAAAAAGCAAAATCTGTATGACAAGAGACAGAGTTTGTTGTTAGTTTTCATATGGACAGAACAATGTATACCATTTTGAGTTTATGAATAAAGTTTGATGAAGTTCTGAGTTCAGTACTTGCGTAATTAGTTGATGCTTGCTAAGGGGGCCCACTTAGTAAGTATCTGTAGTTAGTTAATTAGCTGTTCCTTTTCTGTTGATCATCAGTTAGATTTCATCTTTGAATTTTTTGTGCAAACTCAGTCTTATATTGTTCCTGCAACATTGGGAATCCATCCTTGTGTTTGTTCCTGCAGCATAAGGCCAGTTTATAGTTTGTCTCTCAGTTGTAGCTGTTATGATTTCTACTCTGGTTAGATTACGGTTGAGTTAAAAGAACTTTGCATTACCTTCCTATAGCGTAGGTAGAATTCTTTCCAAGTATTTATTTTCGTTAAGTTGTGACTGAAACTAGTTCTTAGTGCATATATTGTGCTGCTCCATTTCAAGTATACGTTCCCTGGTTTGACAAGTAAATGAACGACCATGAAAAAATATTAGTCACCTGCTGGAATGTCCAATTCCTAGGATAGGTTTTGCCGTGATTTTCATATCCTTTTGTGGGCACGACCATTTTTGGCGCCGTTGTCGGTGATGGTGTCAAGCTAAGAACCTGTCAGAAGTCATTTTTAGCATTAGTTTAGTTTGTTAATCAAGAATTTTCAAAATCCTTCAAATCATATCCATTCTATTGCATGCATAGAAGAAGAGACGCGCTGGGAAGGTTCCTCCCTGAAAACCTGTTTGTTGAATTGCCATTTGACCCAGCTAACAAAGAACCTAAGGAAAATCCATTTGCTCTGATATTCCAGCAAGCAACTATGGAAAATAATCCACCTAATCCACCTCCTGCTTTTGAGTTTCCCATTGTTTCCCAGCGAGATACTGATAACCTTAAAAATATTCCTTCTTCATTACTTCCCAAGTTCTATGGCCTAGTTATGGAGGACCCTGAAACTTTCCTATTTGAGTTTGATATCCTCTGTCGCAGCTATGATTACACTTCAGATGCTCACAAGCTGAAGTTGTTTCCTTCCACCTTGAAGGAAGGAGCCCTTAGATGGTTCATGAATTTGGGGAGAGGTGTTGTTGATAGTTGGGCAGCAATGCAAACAAAATTCCTTGAGAAATATAAGGAATATTGTAAGAGTGGTAGTAAGGGAGACGATATATTCTGAATTCAACAAAAGGAGGATGAAAGCCTGGAAGACTACATCTCAAGATTCTTGTTTTCCTTGAAAAATAATTCAAACCATACTCTCAATGAAGAATCTCAGAAACTACTTTTTCTAAGGGGAATCAGTGATACCTGTATAGATGCCTTGGACCTGATGGGAGGAGGTGATATAACCCAACTGCCTTGGGATGATATCAAGAAAATATGTCTTAATTACTCCCAAGCAAATGTGAAGAAGGGTAGAGGTCATCAAGCCACAGTGGGAAAGTCCTCTACTAATGGAGTTTCCCAGATGACGATCACAAATTTGTTGTCAGATTTCAAACAGGATATCATAAACAACATGGCTACACAGTTGGACAGTAAGCAAGCTCAGAAGAAACATGAGGAAGCTGAAGCAGTCCTGGCTGAGTTCTGTCCTCATTGTAGATAGAAAAACGTGACTGCAGATGCAAGATGGTGACCAAAATGGAGGCTAAACAATTTCCTACTGATTTTAAGATGATATAAGGTGATGATGACCAAGTCTTCTTTGTTGCACAAAGGAGGCAATGGGCTCCAAGACAAGGTATGCCTCAGGATCCTTTGCAAAATTTTCGTTCATATAATAGTCAATGGAAAAATCAGTACCTCCAAACTATGGGCCATACTCCCAACCTCAATGGAATAATCCTTGGCCAAATTCCTAGCAAAACTGTTGGCAATCCTCACAAGGGAATTGGCAATCACCACAGCAAAATCAGTGGCAGCCTCCACAAGGGAATTGGCAGCAGCCTAACCAATGGAGAGGAGGCCAGCAATGGTCAAATCCACCCACTGGTTTCCTACAACAACCACAACAACAATCCATTATGCCACCTCCTGCAGCTAATCAAGGTCAGAATCCAAAATCAACCCAACTACCTACTCAGGCAGCACCTAATCCAAATAACCAGCAATTGTAGCAGCAACAAGTCTATTTTGCTGATCCTAATCATCAGCCTGCCTATGCTCTTAACCTGAATAATATTAATTTACGTTCAGGAACTGTGCTGCCCACACCATCTCCTCCCATAATCTCAGAATTACCATATGAGGAGACTGACCAAGAAGAAGATATCAATGACCAAGTCCAACCAAATCAGCCAGTTCAGATTCCATCATTACCTAAGCCATCTGATAAAGCGTCCCCTCCTTTCCCACAAAGGTTGGAAGGTGAAAATGTGAAAAAATAAGAGGAACCTACCTTTGACATCCTTGACCAGCTAAAGCATATATGTGTGAAAATTCCATTGTTCCAAGCAATCAAAGAAGTACCTATTTATGGCAAGGCCATTAAGGAGGCATGTTTGAAGAAACCGGGGAGGAAAAAAAAAGACCCTCAAACTATCCATGTAATAGGCCAACTCTCTGACTCAATGCTAGGGAAGCTTAGCATCCCAAAATATTTGGATCCAGGAAGTCCTATTGTGGAGATAAATGTTAATGGGTTGCAAGTTAAGAATGCTTTAGTAGATCTTGGTGCAGCTATCAATGTCTTGACAAAGGACCTGGTTGTAAAACTTAATATTTCAGACCTAAGGACTACACCTACAATATTACAACTTGCTGATAGCTCAACTGTCAAACCTGATGGGGTAGTTGAAGACCTGGTAGTCACCTTGGATTCCTGGGAGTACCCTGTTGATTTTATGGTCTTATCTCCAAAGGCATCATTGGGGGGATACCCTGTCATACTAGGAAGGCCTTGGTTGTAGGTCGGGTGACATGACAATATCTGATGGATATAGCACAAAGAAGCTTACCCTCTATTCTCCAGCCCTGCCCCAACTTGAGTCTGGAGATGTTGCTGGCTAGATTTGGGAAAAGAGGAGGAAGTGAACTCCATGGCCAATTTAATGATGATTACTAAAGAGTCTTTCATTGCACAACAAGAAGAAGAAGATATAATGTCCAATATCCTGTTGAATAACTATGGTACTGAATACTTTCATTGTGAAAAAAATCCTTGTTCCTTGCAGACTATTCTTCTTCCATCTATATCAGCTCATTATCCTGCAGCAACTAATTGCTTACACACCTTACTACCCCATGAGGTAGACATGTCATTTCTGTTTGAAGTATCTATGATAGACTTAACCTCCCAAGTTGAGGTAGCTGCAGGAAAAATCTTGAGCATTAATAAAAACCTCACTAGTGAGCAACAGGAATCTATGATCAAAATTCTTACCAGTCATAAGTCAGCTTTTGCATGGGAATATGGTAACATGACGGGTTTAGACCCAAAACTCTGTACACATCGCATATACATTAACAGTGAGTTCAGACCTGTCAGGCAGCCTCAAAGAAGAATCAATCCAACTTTGAGAGAAATTGTTAAAGAAGAATTGCAGAAAATGTTAACAGCTGGCTTTATCTACCCAATCTCTAATAGTCAGTGGGTTTCCCCATTGGTCATTGTTCCTAAGAAAGGAGGAAAATGGAGGGTATGTGTAGATTACAGAGAGCTCAACTTGGCAACAAAGAAAGATTACTTTCCTCTTCCATTCATTGATCAAGTTCTGGATAATTTAGCTGGAAAAAAGTACTTCTTATTCTTAGATGGCTTCAGTGGGTACAATCAAATCAAGATTGCTCTTGAGGATCAAGAAAAGACTACTTTTACATGCCCTTGGGGAATGTTTGCCTATTCAGTTTTTCCCTTTGGTCTCTGTAATGCTCCTGCAACTTTCCAGAGGGCAGTTATAAGTATCTTCTCAAACATCTCATATGATTGCATGGAAATATACATGGATGAATTTACTGTTTATGGTACAACATTTGAGGAAGCTCAAGCCAACTTGGAGAAAGTACTACAGAGATGTGAAGATCACAACCTATCGCTGAATAGTCAAAAGTGTTTCATGATGATGCAGGAGGGAATAGTGCTCGGTCACTATATTTCTGCTGCAGGAATTCAGGTTGATCTTGCTAAGATTGAGGTCATCTCTAAGCTACCCTCTCCTACTAAGCATAAAGAGGTACGAAGCTTTCTAGGCTATGCTAGATACTATAGAAGATTCATCAAGGACTTCAGCCAAATAGCAGGCCCCTTATACAGTCTGCTGAAGAAAGATGTAGATTTTTCTTGGACAGAGAAATGTGAAAAAGCATTTCTTGACTTGAAAGTCACCCTTACACAGGCACCTCTTCTGAAAGGACCTGATTGGTCACTTCCATTTCATATTCATACTGATGCATCAGATTATGCAATTGGAGCAGTGTTAGGGTAGAAGGATGGTTCGATAGAACATGCACTCTACTACATAAGCAAAAATATTCAAGGGGCTAAATTCAACTACATTGTTACAAAAAAAGAAATGTTGGCAATCATCTATGCCCTCAATAAATTCAGGCATTACATCACTAGTTATCATATATTTTTCCACACTAATCATGCAGCAATCCGATATCTCATGAAATAAAGCTCAATATCCGGGAGACTGGCAAGATGGTTATTGCTGATGCAGGAATTGACATTACAATTGTGGACAAGCTAGGTAAAGCCAATGTGGTTGCTAATTTCCTTTCTAGAATTCAAAGGCAAGATGACTCTACGCTTATTGAAGACTCCTTTCCTGATGAGCACCTATTTGCAATCAAGGTTATTCACCCATAGTATGCTGATATAGCAAATTATCTGGCCACAGGAAAAACTCCTCCTCACTTCTCCCCTAAGGAAAAGAGATTATTGGTAGAGAAAAGCTTTAAATTTTCTTGGATTGCAGATTGCATGTTTTATACAGGGCCAGATCAAGATAAGAGGAGATGTGTACAAGAGGAGGACACTCATGATATACTGCATGCAAGCCATGATGAGCCGTGCGGTGGACATTTTGCTGCCAAAAGGATAGCAATGAAAATTTTAAATACTGGTTACTATTGGCCAACCTTGCATAGAGATGCAGCCAAATATACCAGGAGATGTGACAGATGCCAACGGATGGGAAGACCAACTCGATCTGATGAGATGCCTCTATTTCCACAAGTTGTAGTTACACCCTTCGACAAATGGGGATTGGATTTTGTAGGACCAATTGATCCACCTTCCAATGGTAAGTCCTACATCCTTGTATGCATAGATTATGTCACAAAATGGGTAGAGGCTAAACCTATGAAACATGCCAGGGATAATAAAGTGGCTGAATTCCTCTATGAGGAAATATTTACTAGGTTTGGTATTCCTAGGGAGATAGTGACAGATCAAGGAGCACAATTTACTTCACTTATCATAGCTTTAGTCAATGAATACAATATACGACATAGAAAATCAACTCCTTATCACCCCCAAGCCAATGGCCAGGTTGAGGTCACCAATAGGGACATAGAGGCTATTTTGACTAAAACTGTGGATTTGCATAGGAAGGACTGGGCCACAAGGTTACCAGAAGCTATATGGGCCTACTGTACTACCTGGAAGACTGTTACAGGATTTACACCTTTTGAAATGGTGTATGGTAAAACAGTTGTGATGCCAATAGAATTCGAACACAAGACTCTAAGAACAACATTAGAGATGGACATGGACTTAACAAATGCACAAAAGGACAAAATCATGCGGCTCAATACTCTAGATGAACTCCGAAAGCATGCCCTATAGCACACTGAGATAATACAGAATTAGAGAATAAGGTGGCATGATAAATACATTAAGGAAAATAAATTCAAAGTAGGAGATTGGGCTCTTCTTTATGACTCACGATATAAGGACAGTCCAGGAAAATTACAAACCAGATGGTTGGGCCAGTATGAAATTGAGAATTTATTTGCTAATGGTTCAGTTCAACTTGTTGCAATTGATCCTATTAGATTCAAGCTGTTAGTTAATGGACACCGCCTTCGGTTGTACCATAAACCAGTCTCAAAAGAAGAATTCATGCAGCAGTTCGTGCAGGATCCTGCCGCTAATCTTCCTGCAGCCAAAGGCTTTAGCCTTTCTCCTGCAGCTTTAGTGTAATTTTGAAATGCATGCTCATAATAAAGGTTTCCTTTTTAAGGAAACCCTTTTTTCTTTATTCCCACTTGTCACCACATTTCACTTTCTTTATCTTCCATCCCATCCATCCATTCCATTCATTCATCTCATCCGCCCACGTCACCCATCCACCTCATTCATCCGCACCATAATTTTGATATCATTCCCAACTGTCACCTCATGCCGATGTCGTCATCTTTCTCAACAGGTACAAGCATTTATTGAAAGGTACGCCATATATTTTGTTATCGCATATTTGATTTATTTGATTTTATTTATTTACTACTATGTCTGTATCAGTCATTATTACCCGATCTCTGCCTATTCTTTAGTACATGTGAGGACACATGTCATACTCTAAGTAGGGGGTGGGATAATCCACTTTTTAAACCTATCTTTTCGCCACTGCCACAACTGCTTAGATAATCTTTCTTTATTATTTTCTGGTACTTTCCAAATATGATCGCATGTCTTTTTCATTGCATGTTTTTCATTGCAAATTACAATTAAAACTGCTTGTTCAAAAAGTTTATTTTTGGAAAAGAAGAAAAGTGACGGCAGGACAGAAAAGAACCAGAGCAGCAAGGGAAATTTTTTGGATTTTCAACGAAGAGTTGAGTTCAGCTAAGGAAAAACTGTGAATATGGGTGGTCAACTGGTGAGACATGAGCCTGTAGCTCATGAGTTATTAATGCAAAATCCTCAAACATTCCAAGCATTCAGCCTCTGTGGATGGTTGAATTACTTTTTGAGTTTAGATGCTTTCAATGAGGAGGCTGCAGGCAAATTTTTAAGCACCCTTTCTGAAGGGGAAGCTACAGTATGGGGTCTAACAGTTGTTGTAATAGAAGAAAGAATTGTAGAGGTAACCAGGCTTCCAGCCGTTGGAGAGAATTTTTCTTCGGATGTTGTCTCTGCAAGGGCGGAATTTACAATACCTACTGATGGACCCTTGGAAGTCTCCAAGCAGGGATGCAAGCGAGTGTCGTTGCCTCCTCCATATTTAGAATATGCTGCTTTCATAATCAGGTATTTAACATGTGAAGGATGTTTCTCTTACCTGCATTCTTACCATTTCAAATTGTTAAGTCATATGAGGCATGGGTTAGCTGTAAATGTTTCAAACTTTTTGTTAAAATTTCTAGAACAATGTGCCCAGGGGACCCAACAGGGGAAGGATAATTCTATTGCTCACCATGGCCTTATAAAATTGTTGATTGCATGCTTTTTGAGAGATGTATCACCTCTTTCCTGGCAACAATTTGTTGCCCAAAAGAGCTTGCAAATTCCATAACCCCCTAGGGCACTTACCCCACGACCTCAAAAAAAGAAAGAAGAAATAGTGTCTACCGGTAGAAGAATAGGGCAAGGGTCATCTGCTCCTACAGCACTTGGTCCTGCAGCTCTCACACCAGAGCCCTCTGCCCGGGTACAAACTAGGTTTGCCAGTAGGAGAGAGAAGGGAAAAACAAAGGCAGGAGAGTCATCTAGGGTGGAACAAACCCTAGAATCTGACCCTCGTTCTCAGAAAAGGAAGCGCTCTTCTCCTGCAACATCTTCTCCTACAACAACACCTATTGCCGTCACCAGTTCACCATCATCCTCTGATAAGGCAGAACCCTCTCAGCAATTCCGAAAGAGAAAAGCCACGAGAACACCTCCTACAGCTGCAACTTTTCCAAGAAGGGTTTCCACAAGAAAACAATGTAAAGTTTCCCCTGTTTAACCTCAACCTGAGGTTATTATAATTTCAGAAGAATCTGTAGAGTCTGAATATGATGTTTCTCAAAATGTGTCTAAGAGTGTTGCATGGAGTTCATTTGATATTCCTGAAAAAGAACAAATTGAGACAAGGGAAGTTGAGCATAATGAAAGGGGGGTACCAAGTCTCGATGACTTGGCTGCTGCGGCTATGCAGATTTCAGAGGAAGCACAGTCTTCTCCATTGCAGCAATAGGAATTCATCCTGCAGCAAGAGGAGGAACAGACTGAACAATTGGAAGTGGCCAATGAAGCTTCATTTTCCCCTGCAACTTGTCAAGCCATTGTTGTCTACAAAAAGATATTTTTGATTGAGTTTTTGGAATATGTCAAAGCTACATGGAGACCGGTTACATTGAAAACCCTGACTTTCTGCCACCTAGCCTAGACTAAAATGCATCAAAGTCTATGGGAGGAAGAAAAGAAGAAACTAAAAAAAGAAGTTGAAAGGCAGAAACAGGAAATTCAGGAGTTAAAGGAGAAAATGGATGAAATGTTGAAGGTAACTGGTCAAATTATGGAATGCAGACCACCACCCAGAGTTTATGCTCTGTGCCTCAAGGAACAATTCTTGTGGTTCCAGCTAATGAGAATTTCCAGAAATCTAGATCCTATTATTCACACTGCTAAAGAATTCCACGATGCATACCAGACAGCTCCTAATTGGCTAAGGAATTCTTTGTGTGAATTTTATTTACATGGCTTTATAATTCCATTTGAAACAGAGTGGAATCCCCTTCTGTACATTGGCGACATCCATTTGAGATCACTTATGTCTTGGGTGGCAAACGAAGCAAATTATGGCAGGCAATGGGAAGCATATGAAGAAGCCGAAAGGAATGAGCCTGTTCCATTGTGCCCTGAGAGTTCAGACCCCCATGCAATGTTGAAAACCTGGCTTACTCTGACATATGGCTTTAATAATGATATAGCCAGGATGAAAATATTTGATCTCAGAAAATAGGTATATGATGATTTCTAAGAACAACCATACTCATTTTGGAGGCTGTCATACTCCATGATTGAGAAGAGGTGGGAGAGATTAACCATTGGGTTAAGAAGGTCTGAGCCTCACAGTCCCCTGAATTTTACGACAGCTCTCAAACGATCAAGAAGATACATACAATTGGGCCTTCAAAAGAGGTTTGAGTTGTGGTTCCCATTGACATTTAGACCTCCTGTGCTAATGTGGCCCCTTTATCCATACCAAGCTACAAATATTAATGAAGATACAGAAGCTCGTAGGTATGAAAGGTGGTAGAGTTTCAAAGGTTTTTATTACAGATTTGGAACTCCATTTCAGAGTCATGCCACAACCATTGATTTCAGAGAGACCACCATAAAGTTTAATGCTGGAGGACCAGCATTGGGTTAAGTAGGGGGCAAATGATGAGCCCAAAATATGCTCATAGTTTGGATATTATGGTGTACTTTTAACACCTTAACTTTTGTTGTTTATGGTTGATTAACTCTTTTGAAACCTTTTATTGGGGGATATCCTGTAGCAATACACTTTCATGCTCCTACAACCTATCATGTTGACATATCTATATTTATTACCCTATTTGACTTTCCAAATGACTAGTATAACGCATGTAGTTTTTGAATGATGAAATAGATTTAAATATGTGATTAATGAATGGATATTGTGTATGTTCCATGCGCCTTTTATTTCGCATCTGTTACCTTGTGTTTCGCAGGTTGTTGAAGAAAGTATGATCGAGTCAAGCGCAGCCGATCTCGGCCTTGCAGTAAAGTCCATTTCCTACATGACTTTGAGGAAGCTCTGGCGAAGACTCTTTGACCAAAATTGTTGGGAAGGATTTTAAATATCGGTTAATCTGGAAAGAGTGGATTGCTAGATTCTCTCTAGATCGGGTTGAACGGATAAACTCATTTATGAAGTCTGTTCCTCGATTTTGGGATACATTTTACATCCACGTCTTTCTCTGTTAGGGTTAGTTAGTTAGTTGTTTTCCTGATTTAAAAAAGTGCTCCTCCTGCGCGAGTGAGCAAGCATAGTGAGATAGAAAGATATCATGTAAGAGTCAGTATGATAATAAAAAGCAAAATCTATATGACAAGAGATATAGTTTGTTGTTAGTTTTCATATGGATAGAACAATGTATACCATTTTGAGTTTATGAATAAAGTTTGATGAAGTTCTGAGTTTAGTACTTGCGTAATTAGTTGCTGCTTGCTAAGGGGGCCCACTTAGTAAGTATCTGTAGTTAGTTAATTAGTTGTTCCTTTTCTATTGATCATCAGTTAGATTTCATTTTTGAAGTTTCTGTGCAAACTCATTCTTATATTGTTCCTGCAGCATCGGGAATCCATCCCTGTGTTTGTTCCTACAGCATAAGGCCAGTTTATAGTTTGTCTCTCAGTTGTAGCTGTTATGATCTCTGCTTTGGTTAGATTACGGTTGAGTTAAGAGAACTTTGCATTACCTTCCTGTAGCGTAAGTAGAACTCTTTCCAAGTATTTATTTCCGTTAAGTTGTGACTGAAACTAGTTCTTAGTGCATATATTGTGTCGTTCCATTTCAAGTATACGTTCCCTGGTTTGACAAGTAAATGAACAACCATGAAAAGATATTAGTCGCCTGTTGGAATGTCCAATTCCCAGGATAGCTTTTGCCGTGATTTTCATATCTTTTTGTGGGTGCGACCAGCTGAAATATTTGTCCATCAATGGAATCTTGCTGGGAATCTTTGGAAATGGATAGAATATTCCTGTCGCTCAAATTTCAAGCTATCGCTAGTTTATTTAAAGAGTGTCAGATTTTTTGTGTGGGATCATCAGGATTTCTTTATCAATCGTTGCTAGTTGTAAATGCCTTGTTAGTTGTAATAGGGCCTGCCATGGTGTATATGAGGGTGTCGTGTGGCACCTACAGGGGGCCATGGTACCCCGCAGGTATTGTCATACCTACAAATCTGCAAGTCCTTTTCGTAGAAATAATTTTTTTGCTTTTTTTCTTTTATTTTTGATTTTTCAAATTAAAACATTTTAAAACTATTCAGCCCAATATAAATATTTTGAAATATTTTATAAATAAAAAAATGTCGATGAATATAAATATTTGCAAAATTTTTAAATAAAATATTCTTACAACTTGCACAATAATGACAACCTGGGGGGTTGTATGGCTCCCTGGGAAAAATTTGTTTGCCTCAACGGACAACTATTATGATTTGAACGAATTGACAATTGATCTTAGGGTTTTTGGCCCTTTGGAATGCGATGGTAGGGTCGGATTTGACTCAAAATACTCCAAAATTGTAGCTACCTTCTGATATGGCAACCACTCTTTAGCTTCAAATCCTCATAGATTTGGCTTCATATGTCTGATTTAGATGAAACAAAAGGAAAAACTGACTTTATCAAACCCTATGAACTCAATGGTGAGATCAGATTTGCACGAGCAAGATCCAATTTGAACCTACAATAAAGAGCCAAAAATGGAACCCCCCCTAAATCTGGTATTTCTATCAATTTTTTTTGATTCTCCAGATCATCATACGATGCAAGATAAGAGTATACTCAACTATTCAAGATTTACCATCTCTCTTCAGAAAAAAACTATCCAATGGCACCCAACCTACTTTAATACCATGTTAGAATTTGGCTATGGAGATAGCTTGCCAAGATCTTGAGGCCAAATGGAAAGCACAAGAGAGAGAATATGAATATGAAAAGAATAAACTGTATTCTTATCAAATATGATTCAATGTTGGATGTAATGTATGAGTTACCCCTTGGTTATATATCCAAGGTGAGATATATGATGTCATAAGATTATGATAAGTGTCTTAATCATATGACATGAGACAACTTATCACAACTGCCTTAATCACATGTGAAACAAGTCAAAAGATAAGATAACAACTAATGACAACTAACACCTTCTAGAAAGATTCCTAGAACCTAAGTAAAATTAACATGTAAATAAATCCCCTAGTAATGAATTAACTAGGTACAAGTCTTTATTTACACCAACAGAATTTAGAAATCAATAAATGGAATAAAAAACATTTTAAAAACATTTTTCAACATTTTTTTTCTAGAAAATAACCCTCCAAATTAAATAATACTATCATCAAATTTGGAATGAATAGGTAGTCCTTTAAACAAGAAAGAACCATCAAAGAAGTCCTTCAAGAAATCCTAATTAGAGAAGAAAATTATTGGTGTAAAAAAATAGAGAATTGTATTTAAAATAGGGTGATAGGAACATAAAATTATTTCATGAATTTATAAAATTGAAAAGATTATCTAAGTCCATTTTAAGCATCTACTCATCCTACGACCTCCTCCTAACTGAACCCAAAGACATTGAAAAGTAAGTTTTATATTTTGAAAATTTTCTCTCTATATCAAATGAAGCCCAAAATATTCCTTCCTTCAACTTCTTAGAAAACATACCTTCATTATTGTATGATCATCAAAATAATATTTTAATGAAAAGCTTCTCTTCGAAGGAAATCAAATTAGATGTTTTCTCTAAGCACAATGATAAGGTTCCTAGTTCTAGTGGCTTTATGGCTCTCTTCTTTCAAAAACATTGGGAGCTTATGGGGAAGGATATTTGGCTTGCTCCTAACGAGGCTCAAAAAACTAAAAACTCCTCAAGAGATTGGATGCATCTTTTAAAGCCCTAATCCATAAAATGTTCAATCCATCTTCTTTTGAAGACTTCATTCATATCTCCTTTTGTAACACAATTTACTTTCATTATGAAGATAAATTTTCATATTTGTTTTAATAAACTAGATTTATCATATTTATTTTCCACATGGAGCAAAAATTTAGGAATGCAAGCTATCAAAATTAGATAAATTAAATGAAGCACAAACATTTTCAATCAATGATAGGATCCTTATATTTAGGATATGTGATTTTTATTCAAAGTAACCTTAAAAATTAGAAGCCCATCATTGAAGATGAGTCATAGAACTTAGAATATTTGAGTTGGTCAATTTCCATATTTTCTAGGACATTTGAAGCTCAATTTTCTTCCATATAGTAGTGATTGGTTTCATAGGAAGCCAGGTCATTTAGTATGTTCCAAATCTTTTGCATAATACAATATATTTTCTAATGGTTAATGCTTCTAATTTTTATTGCATTGATGATTAGTTAGGAATCTCATTTTATGAGTATGATTCTAAAATTGGTCCTATCTTGGCTAGCATCCATGTCTAAAAAGGTTCAATTAAAGAAGGCTAATAGATTCTCTCTAATGCCACTTCTTCTAAAATTTAGCCTACAAATATTTGTTAGAACATAGATTGTCTCCCCAAAGTGGGAGAATTTTCATGGCTCACCTTGCACAATAGAGTCTTGAATAGAAAGAGATTAGAAAACATGACGATAATGGAGTTCTTTAATTTTATTCTTTGTGGAAGTGTGTAAGAAGACTTAGATCACCTCCTTCTTAATTACCACTTTAGCATAAGGTGTTGGAATTTACTATATAATAAGCTAAATTGGAAGGGAATTGATGCAAGAGAGATTTCCTGCAACCCTATGCACTTCAAACCTTACACAAATATTTGAAGAAATAAATTAAACAAGACACCAAAAATTATCAACACAAGTAATTCTTATTGGCTTAATAACACCTACAAATCACTATGTAATACATAAAATGGAAGGAAGATACAAAGGAATCCCTGATGACTGATATTACATGAAAATCAGAGATAAATGTCTTGCTACATGCAAAATTAAAAATTACATGTATGCATTCAATCCACCTCCCAATTCGTATAATCTCTTTCTTGCACCTACACACAAATTCTGAAAATCACCACACACATTCACCAATGTCTACAAATTTTTTTTTGCTATTGAATCTTACCTTCCAACAAAAATCTCCAAGTCTAAAAATGTCTCCCAGGAAGATGCTATGCCCAAGTCTCTACTTGCCAAAATTCTGGAACCAACTATCAACAATCTCTAAAAATAATTAACAAAAACCAAGCCAACACCTTCAACAAATCAACTCCACCAAATCCCACACAATCATTTCCTAGAAAATTGGTTACAAGTAGCAAATGACATTCTTGCAACTCCCAATGCATGTTAAATTCATTCCCTACCACGTAGGCCACCACTAGTTGGCATTGTTATTCCTCAACTCTCCAATTTGAATTTCCAATTCCAATTTTCAACTCCACTCAGCTTGGGCATCCAAATCATGCCTAAAGCATGATTTTCATTAATTAAAAATTCAAATATTCCTCCACTCCCAAAATCTACTACCTAGCTTGCCTTTTTGGTAATTAAATTAAAATAATATCAAATTTAGCACACTTCCCAAGGTGAAAATCAAACCGAAATAAGTACAAATTATTTGATCTGATTTTTGGACTCAACAATATTAAAATTACTCCAAAATATCCATCAAAATAAATCCACAAGGGTGATCCCACAATACTAGTTTACAATTTTTGGCCAAACTGAACACTGAAATAATTTTTTCTAAATAAATCTTCACTTTTGGGAACCTATAGCAGCTAAACCGTGAGGAATTTGAATATGATAAAAACTAGTGATTTGCGACATTTTTTCTGTTGATTCTAAATATATTTTTTTGAAAATTTTTGGAATAAGATTGCACTTTTTTTTCCATCTCCTTCGAAAACTAGTTTTTTTCAGTAAACAACATTTTTAAGGAGTGATGCTCACCGTATAACACAACTTTGTTTCCATGAAGGATAAAATTCTAATTCTTTTGAATTTATATTTGTAACTCTGATATCTAGTGCTTCCAATTGGTTAGATAGTGTTTTATTTAATATTTTTTCCTTAATCAAGATTCAAAGTCAAACCAATTACAATTCAGACATAGGCGAACCGTATAACGCATAACTTTTTTTGTATGTATCAAAATTAAATTATTATTTTTGTTGGATCAAAGACTTCAATATCTGGTGCACTCATATTTTTGATTTTTTTTTTATAATCTGTTTTTTTCCACGTGCAGAATAGAGAGCTTGATTTTTGGTAAAAAACCTATGTTTAATAAAACTAAAAAAACAAGTACATAATAAAATCAAAATATATTAAAATTATATTCATTGGATAGCTTGTTGCAAGGACTACCATCATCTAGCTAGGTCTATGAAGTCTCCTCCATTTTCATCCTCAACCCAAGCTTTGAAGGGAAAAATTCTAATGTTCTTATGTGCTAGAGAGTGGAAAGGTGGGAAAAGGCGAGTTCATTTGAACCAGGGGGGGTTCTCTTGAACTAGGGTTCATTCAAACCCCGGTTCATTTGATCCCCCTTTCAAAAAGGGTTTTCCTTTGTGTTTTTTGGCAGGAGTGGTGGGGAGTTCATTGAATGGGTTCGCTCGAACCCTAGTTCTAGCAAACCCTCTTTTGGTTCGTTCAAACCAATTAGCTTGTTCAAACCCCAAAAATGATTTTTTTTTGCCATGGGGTCATTTTTTTCAACTTTTCCTTCCTCACTCCAATTGTAAACCATTTTTGTGGGTTCACCCACAACAAAATTTGAAAAAAAATTAAACTTTGGCAGTTGGTTGGCAACCAAGGATGCACCTGCATCAAACACATACAATAGAAGAAAAGTGACCCTATCACTTCTCAAGAGGGTAACCAAGGTGAATAAACTTGGATTTAGACAACCAAGATAAGTCTTCTATAGGCCTCCCAAACCATTTTACCAAACACTCCATATATGGCTTCTTCCTTGTACTCTTACTCACCCCACTGTCCAAGATTGTCTCAATTTTCTCCTTTAAAGTAGGTGTTGGTGTATGTAACTATTCACTTGTTGTACCTTCATCACTTTGAGCCTCACGAAACTTTTTAAGATCAAAAAATATTAAAATAGGTGAAATATTAAGCTCACTTGACAACTCAACTTCATATGCATTATCTGAATCATGCCTTCTCACAATTTTACAAGGCCCAAACTTCTTCATTATCAACTTGTTGTAGGTACCCACTAGAAATATTTATTTTCTTAGATGCACCATTACCTCATCACCAACCTAAAATTACTTATGTATCCTCTTCAAATCAGCCTTAGACTTATACTGAAAAAATCATTTTATGGATATGATTCCGTATGTCTTCATGTATGCTCTTTATGTGATCAACAAAGTCCTTCACTTATGTACTTATCTTTATAAAATTATTAATCTTTTTCAAATCTGAAACAACTCTTGGGCTGCTGCCATAAACTATTTGGAATTGATATTTACCTGTACTTCTATTCACTGAGTTTTTATATGCAAATTTGTAACAACCACAACCTTATAACAAGGAATTTACATGGAATTTTAAACAGAGAGTAAAAAGTACTTATTCCATAAAAATGGGACATAAATTTTTGTTTAATAAATTGTTGAAAGGCACAAGACAACTAAGAGGGGGGGTGAATCAATTGTCACCAAATTCAAACACAAAACTTCAAACACTTATCAACTTCACAACCACTTTATTCTATTATTAAGTATGAACATGAAATGCAAATAATAAAGAGGAAAATCAACACATGAGACACCAGATTTACGTGGAAAAACCACGGTGAGGATTAGCTCACAATATAAAGTAATAGCAAAGCCAATTACAAAGACGCTCACTGCCAAAGGGCTCATTGCCCGGATACAAGGCTCACTGCTTACAAATAGGACTCATTTTCCGGAAGGAGGCTCACTGCCTACAGAAAGATCAACCACTGCAAGTTACACACATTTGCAGCCTGATTAGAAGAATTTTAAACATTTTCAGCTCACTACTTTTAGGAATCTAACACATTAAAGTATTGCTGCCTCAATTCACTTTTGCACAACTCTGCTGCTCAAACTTGTGGCTTGATCGATTGCATAACAACACAACTTGATAAATATTTATACCAACTTCAACCTTAGAAACTTTCTCCAAGGTCGGCTACACATGCTTTATTTCATAAATTCAAATTAGGTCAGAAACTCAACATTCCCGTGGTGGAAAGGAATGAGAGAAAACCAATCCAACACTTAACCAAGACCCAAAACAATGTCTCAGATCAATCACACACTTCCTTAATTAATACTTAATCCTTTGTATGAAGTGTGAACACCAGGTCGGCCAAACCTAATGAAAACACAAATGAACTTTGAAGTACACACTTCCGCAATGGGAAGATAACATGTGGATCACTTGAAACGCTTCACCAATCACTATAACACATCTAATATTTCTTTAGACTCGTCTGCATCATCTGCAACAACCTTCAAACCCATAACACTTCTCACCAGTCCATCCAGACTGTATAGACACACACAACAATACTGAAACTCAACTTTCGGAGCACCAAACTATGAACACCTTTGCTAGAATACAAAGAACACCATTACAAGACATATTCCAAATCCAAAAGACCTTCAAAAAATTGGCAGAGGAGTGTGGAGTAGAAACATTTCTCCCAGTCACAAACAAACAACTCTGCCAAACCAATTCACACACTGGTGAACACAACTTTCACTCTCCATCAAACTAGAAGATACAAACTAGGAGATATCACCAGTAAATTCCCATGAACAACACCTCAGATCCGCACAAGCATAGGATCAACATAGAAGAAATGTGGAGCACAAACTGGAGCAAATTTTGAACATACACAACTTTTTCTTCACAACAACACTTAGCAACTTATCATATCAACACACCTATAACACCATAAAGATAGCTCCATGTACTCCCAACATCTCATCAACATCTCAACTATACATGCACAACCTGCAATATCTTGTACTGTGTTGAAATCAGTGACAACACCACCAAACTTACTCATACTTTCAACAATCTCCCCCTTTGTCATTGATGGCAACACATGATGTGAAAAATCATCAAAGACAACAATACACATTCTCAATATTCTCTCTTCTTTTTAGCTTCTTCTTTTTCTCTCCCCTTTTACTATTTTTCACATGACACTCTCTCCCCCTTTGACATCAATGGAAAAGAACAAAAACTTAGATCACTCCCCCTTAGGAGTTCACCCATACAACTCATACTGCAACAATGAAACTTTCTACTCCCCATGCGAAGTAGACCCATTCATCAGTCTAGACAAATGAAGAATCTACAGATCCATAGGACTGATGCACCTCCATGTGAACCTAGTTTGAAGAAGGAGGGCCAATGACCCCCAACTTCTCCCTGAGATACTCAAATGTATCCTTCAGAAGAGCCTTAGTAAATATGTTTGCAATTTGATCTTTTGTAGGCACATACTCCAATCTAACTTCATTCTCCAATTCTTTTTCTCTCAATAAATAATATCTGATGGATATGTGTTTTTTCCTTGAATGCATTACCAGATTATTTGAAATGTTTATAGCACTTGTATTATCATAGAAGATAGGTATAGGCTCATCACATATCACTCCTATGTCCTTCAATGTTTGCTTCATCCATAAAACCTGTGTGCAGTGAGATGTTGTTGCAATATACTCAACTTTTGCAATGTATAAAGAAACAAAATCTTGTTTCTTGCTAAGCCATGAAACCAATCTACCTCCAAGAAAGAAAGCACCACCACTTGTTCTCTTTTGGTCATCTACACAACCAACCCAATCTACATCAGTGTAAGCATTCAAAGTGAAATCAATAATCTTAGGATACCTCAAGCCATAATCCAGAGTGCCCTTAAGATATCTAAATATCCTCTTTACAGTTGTAACATGTGCTTCTTTTGGTTCTACTTGAAATCTAGCAACCAAACGTACTACATGCATGATATACGATCTTGTAGCAGTAAGATAAAACAGTCCATTTTCATAACCTCTGACTATCCATTCCTTACAACATATCCTCATGCCAAAATTGACAATCCAAACATCTAGGGGGTTTGAACAATTTTTTTTGTTAAAGCTCCCCCTAAGACCCTGCTAGGTCTAATTCCCGAAGGAATTGTCTACACCGGATGGGGGCACAAACACATCTAATGTTTCAGGCTTTTCTTTCTTCCTCCAAATCTTATTCATCTCTTGCTTAACCTCATTCTTGTCAATTTTCTTCATTGGTTCATTCTTCTTTACCAGAGTAGACTACTTACCCTTTTTAGTTCTGCAAACTCTTGAAATATGTCCCGATTTGTTGCAACTATAGCAGACAGCACTTCTCTGATTTGTTTGACTTTCATTTACTCTTGATCTGCATTGATTTTCTTTGTGTCCAAACTTGTTACATGTATAG
The DNA here is from genome assembly GCA_007258455.2 of Sequoia sempervirens. NCBI lineage: Eukaryota > Viridiplantae > Streptophyta > Pinopsida > Cupressales > Cupressaceae > Sequoia > Sequoia sempervirens. The sequence continues at coordinate 34,272 of VDFB02352688.1, forward strand.
CAATAGCCAGCAAAATATTGATTCATTCCACCTCCATTAAACCTATTTATCATCACCCGACTAATCATCCTCAACTAAGATCTTCATTCAATAGCTTTATGTCCAAATTTATTGCATGCAAAACATTGTCCAGAGAAGGAACTAGCATACTGGTTTATCTTACTTCTGCACTCTCTTTCCCTATGACTAAATTTATTACATGAAAAGCAAACACCATTGAAAGATGGGTACCTTTGAGCATTTGGCTATCTGATATGGCGATCTTCTAGCAAAGTTTCTTGGATTTATTTTATGCTTCCCTTTATCTTGAGTCTTTTCATTATCCACAAGATTTCGCACAGCCTTGGAACTTTCACCTACTTCATTTTCCAAGCCACCTTTGTCTTTAGAAGGTCTCTACCATGCAATCAGCCATCAAGCTTAGTGGAGCTTGTCTTGAAATTATCTTCATAGATTTTTTCTTTCTCCAGTTCTACTTTCAGATTCACCACTTCTTGTTTAAACCTAGTGCATTCATTAGTCTTCCTTTGCATTACTTTATTAAGACATTCTTCAATTATTTTCTTTTCCTCCACTAGCACCTTCAATCCGGTAAAATTTCTTCATTTTCTTGTTTCAATTGCCCACTCACTTCCCTATGTCTTTCCTTGAATTTCTTCAATTTCTCTTTCAATTTTCAAACACATTCATTTGCCTCATCAAGATTTTCTTTCAAATCTCTATTTTCACTTTTTTCCATGTCAAGATCTTAAAATGCAACTTGGAGCTCATCTTTATCATCCATTTTGTTCAATATTTAGGATCCTCCTCAAGTTGTTAGGCTTCTCCAGAGGAACCAAGCTCTGATACCAATTTTTGAAAGGCACAATACAACTGAGAGGGGGGGTGAATTAATTGTCACCAAATTCAAACACAAAACTTCGAACACTTATCAGCTTCACAACCACTTTATTATGTTATTAATTATGAACATGAAATGCAAATAATAAAGAGAAAAATCAACACAAGAGACACCAGATTTACATGGAAAACCCAATAAGGGAAAAACCATGGTGAGGATTAGCTCACAATATAAAGTAATCGCAAAACTAATTACAAAGAGGCCGACTGCCAAAGGGCTCACTGCCTGAATAAGAGGCTCACTGCCTACAGATAGGACTCCTTGTACAGAAGGAGGCTCACTACCTACATAAAGAAAAGAAAACAAAAAGATCCACCACTACAAGTTACACACATCCACATCCTGATCAGAAGAATTGTAGACATTGTGAGCTCACTTTTTTTAGGAATCTAACACACTAAAGTACTGCTACCTCAATTCACTTTCGTACAACTCTGCTTCTCAAACTTGTGGCTTGATCGATTGCATAACAACACAACTTGACAAATATTTATACCAACTTCAACCTTATAAACTTTCTCCACAGTCGGCTACACATGATTTATTTCATAAATTCAAATCAGGTCAACAACTCAACATTCCCGCGATGGAAAGGAATGAGAGTGGACCAATCCAACACTTAACCAAGACCCAAAACAATGTCTCGGATCAATCACATGCTTCCTTAATTAATACTTAATCCTTTGTATGAAGTGTAACACTAGGTCGTCCAAACCTAATGAAAACACAAATGAACTTTGAAGTACACACTTCCGTAATGAGAAGATAACATGTGGACCAATTGACATGCTTCACCAATCACTGTAACACATCTTAGATTCCTTTAGACTCATCCACATCATCTGCAACAACCTTCAAACCCAGAATACTTATCAGCACTCCATCCAGACTATATCGACACACAACAATATAGAAACTCAACTTCTAGAGCACCAAACTATGAACACCTTTGCCATAATATAGAGAACACCATTATAAGACATATTCCAGATCGACAAGACCTTAAACAAATTAGCGAAGGAATGCAGAGCAGAAACATTTCTCCCAGTCACAAACAAACAACTCTGTCAAACTAGTTCACACAACTTTCACTCTCCATCAAACCAAAAGCTACAAACTAGGAGACATCACCAACATATGCCCATAAACAACACCTCAGAACTGCACAACCATAGGATCAACACATAAGAAATGTGAAGCACAAACCGAAGCACATTTTGAACATACACAACTTTGTCTTCACAACAACACTTAGCAACTTATCATATCAGCATAGCTACAACACCATACATATAGCTCCATGTACTCACAACATCTCATTAGCATCTCAACTATACATGCACAACCTGCAACATCATGTATTGTGTTGACATCAATGAAAACACCACCAAACTTACTCATACTTGCAACATAAATGAAAGTTAGAATTGCATAACTGATAACATAAGAAAAGCATAATAATTTTTATTTCTTTTTCAAACTAGAAAGTATAAATTTATTTTCTTATCAATATTTCCCACATGAACAATTTCAAATTATAATATAAACAATTAAAGAACAAGGTCAGAGATCCATATCTAGATACTTTCTTTCTTTTTATCTTCCAAGACTCGACAAGTCATCTACAAGAGGGAGAGCATCACCCAAGTTCTTTACCTCCAACTACAGACCAGTGGTCCCCCACACACCTTCCTAATTGCAAGTGACCCTGCCCTTCAACAAAGGAAATAGTTAAGAAGCCCCTAGTAATAGCCATCTAATCTCTGGTGTTGTGCCTTAACCAATACCATCAATCAACTATGTAGACCTTCCAACAATGAATAAAAACTTTGATTGTGTTAAGTATCTAGAACACAGTGAACTGACAAGTGCATGCAGAGACTAATGCACTCACTTTGGCCAAAGTTTTTTGTAATATATACAATCACTACTTACTTGGAGTGAAGTCGTTCATTCACCCACCCTACTCAACTTGGAAAACTTAATATGACCTATGGTTAAAACATACTACAGACCATTGACTAACATTTTATACAGATTTTCATTTAAAAAGTGATTCTTTTATCTAAGTCATACTCCTAAGCACCGGTCAATCTCGAGCATAATACTACTCCTTGACTACTGTCTATCTTGAGTATAGTACCAATCCTAGACTCTTATCAATCTCAAGCAGAGTATTGTTCCTTGATAATTCATAGTTCATCTAGATTGGTTAAGTCATCCTAAATTTTGATCACCCACATTACGTCCATGTAACTTATTAGGCCTTGGCAACTGCCACATGTTAATGTTCACACTTACTAAGTTGTTAAACAACTTGATTGGTTATACTTCTATTGACCTTGAATACCCAAGTTACATTCTTGTAATTTCTTGGGACTTGAAAACTACCAATTATTCAAGTCCTTCATAATAAGCAATGGAGTACATCCACTCTCCCATTCTATGCACAAGTAGTTGATACTAATGACTCACTGTCTTTGACTAGACTCTCTTGGTCACAACTAAAATTATTGACAAAAAGTTCATCATCTATAAAAATAATAAATATTAATCTTGAACTAAAGATTCCTTCTTCATATTATAGTCTCAAATGTCCAGTGTTTAGTTCCACTATAGAATCCTTTCTTAGAATGTGAATATTCATTAAGTAATTAACACATCTAAGTTGTTAGTAATTCTTGACTCAAACACCCAAGTTACTTTCATGTAACTTCCTAGGTCTTGGCTATAACCACTTGTTCAAATTCTTACCATAACCCTTGAGAGCTACTACTCTTGTAATATAATCTTTAATCAAATCTTGACCTATCTGGTCATAATAAGGTATATTGATTCATATACTAATTCCCTATAGTGATAGTTAAATCTTCAAATAGGAATATAACTTCATTTAAGTTTTCACCTTTCATGGTAAACATTGTAGTCTTGTTTACTAAGGATAAATTCAGCTATAGACCGACTGGTTCTACTATCATAAGACTTATATTCATAAAAGCATACCCACTAAGGTGGTCAAATAACTAGATAGTTATAACTTCATGGGCAATGCATTCTCCCTTGTTACAAATCCTATAACAACTGGGGTCTAGGCTACTGCCTCTAAATTAAGTCCTTTCAAACCCATAACGTTTACAATTCACCTATTGATATGTTATTTAGAAAAATAAAGATGACTCTTTTGTCAACACCTTGACATCATATCATATGTTCATAGAAATAACATTTTTTGAGTCAACTTGAGGATTACTTCCTCTTGCTCATGGTTTAAGACTTTCATTTGCTAGTCATAAGGTTGGGTTCATAAAACACAAAATATAATGGGGTTTTCTGATATGCTATAATATCAAGTTCATGAGCATCTATTCCACGCGCTCAAAACCCCAAAAACTTGTATTCAAGCAGTATAATGTGCTTTTGATTTTTATTTAGCACTCTTAGTGATATACACAATATAGATACTTATAATCTAGTCATTATACCATATTACTGGTCACAAACCCATATACTTTTAATTTGCATTTAGAGTACATAAATAATATCATATTGTTCATCTTTTTAGATTCTTCATTAACATGATATTATCATTTTATCGCTTATCATCCAAATAAATATGCACATTCACAAAACAAACATATGTTTCTTCTTCTTTTCTCATTCAAAACAATCATTTCTCAAATTGGAAACAAGAAAATAATCAATTTAGAAATGTATAAAACATGTCTGTAGATTCTATTTTCAAATTGCTACCAAAGACTCCTTGAGAATTCTAGCTTCTAGAGCTCTAATCTTCACTTCTAGCTTAACTTCCTTCTTACTTGAAAATGATTTTCAAATTTCCAATATGCTGCTGAAACTAATTTAGATTGATTTTCAAACTATGAAATTTGAGAGCAAAACGACACAATCTCCATGCCTCTATAAGCTTGGTATCCAACCCAAAAATAATGCAAATCTCTTATTTTTATTGACAAAAGACTCAACCACTTTTCTCTCCACTATTGTCAATTTATGGGACCCAACTAATGCAGAATTAAACTACCATAATGGTTATAACTAACTTCCATTAAATGGCCATGAAGCAAAAATAGTTTTGGAACAATAGCAATCAGATTGAAGAGTCTTTATGACCTTATTCCCCACGTTGAGATGGCTGCAAAATAAATATAAAAAAATCTTATTAGAACCTTCTCAAAACCCATGTTAGAATTATGCTCTTCGTCGACATAAATAGAGTCTATTTAAATAGCAAAATTTTGCCACAATGTGGCTGGAAATTATCAAATACTGGCCGATTAAACTGCCCCTTATCTAGGCGTTGGAAACTTTCTCAATAACTACTTTTAGTTTGTTACAAAGAGCATTCAATTTGTTGATTGAGTCGTCCTTCAAAGAGTGTTGAAGTTGACTTATTCAAAGCTGAGTTTAAAGCCTTCAAAACTGAAATCTACTCACCCTATCTGGGCTGTTCTTTTCCATTAAAGTTTGATAATAAATCCGCCTTATAATAGACACATGAGGCTTCTCATTTTTCTTGCACATGTTTGCTATATGTTAGCAGATTTAAAAGGTTAACAATTGCAGCTATTTTCTCATAGTCTTGCACCCCAGTCATAGACTATTTCAAAGTTTATTTCAAGCATTGTTTCCAGCCCACATGATGGACTGATTCATGCCTTATTTAAGCTTCATTAACAGCCAACTTGTGGCTATTCACCTTGCCATTAATTTCATTTTTTATTTGCTATAATGCAGCCTCATATATTGGCCTATTATTTTGGCTTTTTAAGTCTCTTGATTTTTGTCAATTTTATTAATTCTTATTATCTATTTGCAATATTTAAATAATTGATATGTTATATATATATATATATATATATTCGTATTTAAACAATTAAACCATTTAATCTTAATGCATCATCACATATCATATTATACACATTATCACTTCCATTTATGAATATCATAATGACAATATCAATACTAAATCCACTTTGACAATAATGATATATATATTTATATGCGTCAAATGCATTAATAATAATTATAAATAACCCTATATCCTTCTATAAGGAAACCAACTTGACTCAATTTAGGTTTATGTAACCAGAAGACATAACTTAAGATCAACTTACTCAATTATGACAACATCCAAAACTTGACCTATGCACAATCAAAGAACTCAAATGGCTTTATTATTCAATTTTTATCCATGCCCTTCTCCTAGGTGATACTCCCCCTCTCCTTTTGGAGGGTGTGAAATCCTTCCTACATATCCACTTGGAAAGCAAAACACGTAGTTAGTCATATCATTTATATTGCATCTATATCATTGCATATTCATCAATACTTCCATTGAATACAAAAATCATTGCATTACATTTAATTCATCATAACATTCATCTTTAAAAGATTCATAATTACACAATTCATCCAGGCTTTTAAGATAAGGTGAGAAGTAAATTTCAATTCAAGGATGGGGTGTAACAAAATTCCACTTGAGGTAGAATCAAATCCCACCCCTTTGGCTTTTCTCCAACTAGACATCTAAACAAATTACCCAAGCTCCTATTTACCACCTATGTTTGGCTATCTGTTTGAGGATGGTAGGCTGAGAAAAGGTTCAAATCAGTCCTTAGCATCTTCCATAATTTCTCCAAAACTATCCCACAAATTTTGTGTCTCTATCTAAAACAATTCTCTTCGGAAGACCATGTAGCCTCGCTACTTCCTTGAAAAACAACTCTGCAACATGCACAACATCATTAGTCTTTTTACATGCAATGAAATGAGCCATATTTGAAAATCCATCTACCACCACAAATATTGAATCATATCCCCTTTGGGTCCTTGGAAAACCAAGTATAAATTCCATAGTAATCTCTTCCCATAGCCTCTCAGGGATCGACAAAGGCTGATATAAACCCATGTTTTGACTAGTCCCTTTTGCCTCTTGACAAAACCTACAATTTTGCACATATTTTTTGATATCTTGCTGCAACTAAGGCCAATAATATTGTTCTCCAACAAGTTCTATAGTTTTTTCAATACCAAAATGTCCTACAAGTCCACTATGTTTTTCCTTAACCAAATTCATTCTCATTGAACTTCTAGGAATGCACAATTTCTTACCTTTGAATAACACACTATATTGGATTAAATAATACAACCACTTGGTCCTATCATCTGTAATAGGCTCTTTGCAAGCCCTCCAAATCTCTCCAAAATCTGGATCCTCTTCATACAACTCCTTCAACTCATTGAATCCAACAACCTCAACCTACATTTCAATCAACAAACCTTTCCTTCTACTCAAAGCATCTTCAACCCTATTAGACTTCCCACTTCTATGTTTCAAAACAAAAGTGTAACTTTTCAAAAACTCTACCCATTTCATATGCCTCTGATTTAACTTCCCTTGAATACTCAAATATTGAAGTGCTAGATGATCAGTAAACAAAACAAACCCTTAGGCAAAAGATAGTGTCTCCACTTTCTCAATGCTTGCACAATAGCATAAAATTCCTGATCATAAACTGAATATTTTATTTTTGAATAATTTAACTTCTCACTAAAGTAAACAATGGGTTTACCTTCTTGACTTAGGATAGATCCAATCACATTACCACTTGCATCACAATCAACTTGAAATACTTTTTTAAAATATGGAAGTGCTAAAACAAGCTGCTCCATCACTTTAGCCTTCAACAAATCAAAAATTCTTGTTGCCCCTATAGTCCATTTTAAATTTATTTTGTCCCCTCTCATGGTCTCAGTTAGTGGTGCACAAATACTACTGAAACCTCTAATAAACTTCCTATAAAAACTTGTCAAACCATGAAATGATCTCACCTCTATAGCACTTCTAGGTATAGGCCATTCTAAGATAGCTTTCACCTTTTTTGGATCCATCTTGAGTCCTTCCCCTGAAACAAGGAACCCCAAGTATACCAACTCCCTCTTCATAAATTTTCACTTCTTCAAGTTAATGAGCAACTTCTCTTCTCTCAACTTTTCAAAAACAAATTTGATATGCATCAAGTGTTCTTCTAATGTTTTATTAAATATCAATGTCATCAAGATAAACAATAACAAATCTACCCAAAAACTCTTTCAATACCTCATTCATCAATCTCGTAAATGTACTAGGTGCATTGGTTAGTCCAAAAGGCATGACCAACCATTCATACAAACCTTCTTTGGCCTTGAATTGTGTCTTCCACTCATCACCTTTTCTAATGTAAATTTGATGATAGCCACTCTTCAAGCCAATCTTGGTGAAGTATTCAGCCCCACTCAAACAATCTCTGATATCATCCATTCTTGGCAATGGAAACTGGTATTTTATAGTGATCTTGTTTATAGCCCTTGAATCCATGCACATTCTCCATTCTCCACCTTTCTTGGGTGCCAAAATAACAAGGACTGCACATGCACTTGTCTTTCATCTCTTCACTCTTTGTAGGAGACATCATGTGGGCTTCTTTGTTAGGAAAACTTTCTCCCGGTATCAATTCAATTTGATGACTCATCCTTCTCATAGGTGGCAACCCCTCTAGTGCATTATCTGAAATAATCTCATGAAACTCTTGCAACAAATATGAAACTTCGATAGGAACATCTTCCACTATTTCTTGGTTAGCTTTTGGAATCAAAGCAAAACAAACATTCTCATGCTCCATGTCATCTAAAAAATTCCTAGCATCAAATACACAAATTCTTGCATTACTGCAAACCTTACCCATTTTCTCTTTCAATGGCTTTAACTTATGCCTTACTCCATCCTTCATTAATGAGTATGTGTTAGCATACCCATCGTTAATGGCTTTCCTATCAAATTTCCATGACCTCCCTAACAAAACATTACAAGCATACATAGGAATAATATCACATAAAATCTCATCAAAATAATCTCCTATATTAAACTTTACCAAACTTTCTTTGTTGACCAAAAGTTTTTGATCATTTTGAATCCAAGAAATCCAATACATATGTGGGTGTCTTCTCTCAAGCTGCAATTTTCTCACCATCTCTTTGAAAACAAAATTATTAGTACTTCCAATATCAATAATCACACTACATACCTTCCCTTCACATTTGAATCACATTCTAAACAAACTCTTCCTTTGCACTGGTTCATTGTCTTCCTTCAACAAGGCTTGCCTAGTCATCAAAGTTCTCTTTCAACTTCTTCAGAGTGCGAAGTCTCTGCATCTTCTTCATTCACATTTTCTAATCTAGTATTTTTTTAGGTCTCCTATTATTCCTTTCTTTATTTTGAGGTCATTCATATGCTTTGTGTCCCTCTTATCCACATCAAAAGCATGTGCCTTGAAAGCCTCCCCTTCCAAATCTTCTACCTAATATTCCTCTACCTCTAAAATTTTTCTCTTTGGGATGGTAAGAATTTTTTGATTTCTGATTTTTATTGTTGCCTTGGTCTTCAAACTTTCAAATTTTTTTATTTACATCATAAATTCTTCCTCCAATCCTTCGACCATGACCTTTACCTCTTTGTTTGCTCTCAAATTTTATGTTCAATCCTTCTTCTACCTTCAATGCAAACTAATATGCATCCTCAATGGTGTACATCCTCACTAATGCCAACTCCTCTTGTATGTTTGGTTTTAACCCATTAATGTAATGGGCTACCTTCTCCTTGTTTTCTTCAACATGTCAATTTCTTATCAATTTTTTTTGAAATTCCTCTATCTATTCCTTCACAATTCTTGTTCCTTGTCTCAAACTTTACATCTTTTTTAGCAGCTCCAACTCATAGTCTACTAGAATGAATTGTCTCTTCATCTTCTCCACCATCCTATCCCATCTAGAAATTTTATCTTTTCCTCTTCTTCCTCTTTCAAGTCGGACTTCTTTCCACCAAATTTTAGCATGTTCCTTCAAGTTGGTTTTAGCAAACCTTACCCTGTTAGGATCTTCAATCTCTTCAAATTTGAAGAACTCCTTCATGTCATTTATCCAGTCTATCAATTTGTCTATATTCAAAATCCCACTAAATGTTGAAACCTCCATTTTTGGCCTCTTCCCAATCTTGGTGATGGCTTTCAACAATCTAATTTCTCTAGAAGAAATTTCATCATGTGATTCTTCTACAAATGGTTTGTCCTCCTCTACTTCATCTTCATTGTCATCTCTTTCTCTATACACAACTTTTTTATGTAGCTCTCTGTGCAAAGTTTCAACTTTCCTTTTGAGGGATCTGAAATCTTCCATGTTAGGAGGGTTTCTACCTCTACCTCTATCTCCATCTCTACCCCTTCCCCTTGGGGCCACTCTTGGAGGCATTTTTATCAATACCCACAATCATAGGTCTTGTTGGAAGCTGCCTCTCTTCGGTGCTTTGCCTGCAAACTCAGGAAAAACTGCTCTGATAACACTGATGCAAGAAATATTTCCTACAAATATATGCATTTAAAACCTCACACAAATATTTAAAGAAATAAATTAAACAAGACACCAAAAATCAACAACATAAGTAATTCTTATTGGCTTAATAGCACCTGCAAATCACTGTGCAATACATACAATGGAAGGAAGATAGAAAGGAAGCTTTGAGGACTGATATTACATGAAAATAAAAGATAAATTTCTTTCTACAAGCAAGATTAACAATTACAAGTATGCATTCAATCCACCTCCCAATTCTTACAATCTCCTTCCTGCACCTACACACAAATTTTGGAAATCACCACACACATTCACCAATATTTGCAAAAAATGTTGACACTAATTTTCACCTTATAAAATAAATCTCCAAGTCTAAAAATGTCTCCCAAAAAGATGTTATTCCCAAGTATCTACATGCCAAAAATTTGGAACCAACTATCAACAATCTCTAAAAACAATTAACAAAAAAAAAGCCAAAACCTTCAACAAGTCCACTACACCAAATCCCACACTCTCCTTTCTTGGAAAATTAGTTACAAGTAGCAAATGACATTCTCGAAACTCCCAATGTATGTTGAATTCATTCCCTGCTAGGCAGGCCACCAGTAGTCGGCACCATTATTCCTCAACTCTCCAATTTGAATTACCAATTCCAATTTTCAACTACACTCAACCTAAGCGTCCAAATCATGCCTGTAGCATGGTTTTCATTAATTAAAAATTTTGATATTCCTCCACTCCCAAAATCCAATGCCCATCTTGTCTTTTTAGCAATTAAATTAAAATAATATTAAATCTCACACACTTCCAAAATGAATCCAATTTGTTTAACTTGATTTTTAGACTCAAAAATATTAAAATCACTCCAAAATATCAAAATGAATCCAATTTATTTAAATTGATTTTTGGACTCAAAAATATTAAAATCACTCCAAAATATCCATCAAAATAATTCCACAACAAAATTTGAACAATTGTTAGTTGGCTAGCAACCACGGATGCACCTACATCAGGAACCTTTCCTTGCACCCTATGCCATCATTTCCTTACTTTCCCATCCATATTTAAAGAGTCCATGATTTCATGCATTTGGCAAGTGATTCCTTCAATTCTTATATAAAACCTATGGCTTGAATTCAACTATCAAATTTTGAGAAAATCAATATCTAATTTTAATTTTATAATTCAAGAAATTGAAATTTCAAGTTTTGAAATAGTCATGGAAATTGTCTCCAAGTCCTCAACTCATCTCAAGCATTTCACTAATTGAGATTCATTTACTTAAAGGGTTGGCCTCTCCTCAAATATCCTCCCTAAGTATAGACTTGATCATCAGTATCAATATAAAATTAGATAGAAAAAAGGTAAGATGGTTGTCTCCTCCTCCCTCCTAGGTTAAGTTGAACTTTGATGGTGCCTCTAAGGAAAACCTAGGCCATTCTAGTGCAAAATGCATCATTATATATAATTTAGGCAACTAGTCAAAGGCTAAAGAAATCAAACTAGCCAATGGTACAAATAATGAGGTTGAAGCATATGCATGTTTATATGACATTCAAATGACAAAGGCAATCAATTTTAGAAGTATAATCATAAAAGGAGATTGCTAACTGTTAGATAAGGGGGATTCATTGCACATGAGTCTCTTCATTCTCAAGAGAATCCCAAGGAACGAACCACCCTTATTCACCTCAACATAAGTTGAATGAAGATATTACAAAGAAAGTGTGTACAAATTGACTATAAAAAAAGACTACTTTAGATCTTGAAAGAGTAAAGCCTATAGATTTTTGCCTCCAACAAAAGTTCTCTCGGCTAGAGGACAACAGTGCGGATTCAAGATGTCAGCACGATGCCTTGGAGTCTAAATGGAACGCTAGCGTCCCAAGCAACATAGTGCTCAAAGACTCGAGCTAAGGTCTGTGCAACAGAGTAACCACACAAAGAACAAAAACTATGAGAAAACACAAGGAGAGCTTAGAGAGAGCTTACTTACAACCGGATTTCCACATCTTCACTCTAAGCTTCACTTTGACAACCTACACACAACACGAATGAGGGAAAATGTTGGGGCTATATAGGGGTCTGCTGTAGTCAGACCCTCGTTTTGTTGTTCCCACCTCCATGGACAGCCAGATAGATAGAGAGAGTGTAACCGAACTGGACAAAGGGAGTGGTGAAAGAAATCCCCGCTTTAGGAGTAGAACCCACACCACCAAATAGTAAATGAGCAAAGAGATCTAATCTATTCGCAAATAGAAAAGAGTGAGAGAGCATTACCAACAAGCCTCAGCCCCCTCTTGAACACATGAATGCATCGTTGAATGCTTGCTAGAGAGCGTTGGTTGTTGGAGGGACCTTAGTCAGACAGACCTTCACTTGTAGAAGTGTTTTTTCCAAGAGTAGAAGAGATTGAGGAGTGATGTTGAAGAAAGAAGCTTGAATGAATGGATGAACCCCCAAAATGAGAGAAAATGAGGGGTTTTGTTGCATGCAAGGGTGGCAAAGAGCTGTTACACCCAAAAACTTAACTATTGGGACACGTGTCAAGAGTCAAGATTCAAGATTCCTCATTTCAAACTTAGAAAATCACTAGGAAGCTAGTGCGCCCCACAGACGTCTACATGCCATGCAAGCATCCAAAGCACAATTTTTTGGGAAACATGTCATCAGACTGTTGTTGCTTTGCTATTGGACCACATGGAGCTAGAATTATGAAATTTTGACCAATGGGATTTTTTCCATTAATGTGTTTAGGTGTCATAAATGTTAGGCAAAGTGCTAAAATGTGGAATTTCCCCAAGGTGCAATTCTGTGACATTACATTTTTCCCCCACTTTAGTGGGCTTGATTTTGGTAAAAATTGGCCACACTAAAGTAGAAAAGAAAATTTTCACCCAAACCTGAAGTTTTACAGATTTTTGTGCGCAAAGAAGGTACTGCAGAGGTCACTAAGGCTGAACCCGCCAGTACTTGAAGATGACCCCAGCGATTGAAATTAGCGAGGAATGCAAAACTAGTCCTAAAAAATTGTACAAAACTTTAATCTGCAAAACTCAATTTTAAGTTAGTTCCAAAAATCAAAAGAAGATACAACGATGAAAAGAATGATCAAGAAAAGATTTGATGATTCAGAAGAAAAATATGCTGAAGAGGTGACTATATACCCCCTCTTGATTTTTCCCCCAACTTGGTGGGGTAAAATCAAGAGAAACCGGGGAGCCACAAACTCCAAGAAAAATGGGCCATGAGGGGCCTATATATACCTAGGTGGGCCCCAAGAAGGGTCATTTGCACTATTCATCACGAGGATTTTGCTGATTGTTGTGAGAGAAAAGTCATCAAAATGTTAAGTAGACATGACTATGAGGATTTGAGGCTGGACTAGAGTTGTGTACGGACATTGTCGAGGGTGTCGAGGTTGATCAGGTAGGCCTCAAAACCACCTCATTTAGCATTTTTTGGTAATTTTTTGTACTTTTTGTACTTTAGGTGTGCCAGTGTCCTGGGTGCACGCGCGCATCTTCGGTGTGCATTGGCATCCAATGGATGCGCTATCATCCCAATGCCATTAATGGTATACCAAGATGCCTATGCGACACACATGCATCCTTTGATGTTTTTAACTTATATTTTTTGTAATTGGTCATGTACTGATACACACTTGTTTATTTTCTCGCAGGACTAACCAAAGATCATGAAGCATCCTAAAGGGCACGTGTTGTGCCTACTGCAAGATCAGAGGGAACAACTTTCAGACAATGAGGTCACCCACCTACAACACAGTCTCTGGAATGTGTATACCATGCCAAAGATGTTATACCATGATCATATGTTGATGGCATTGATGGAGAGATGGGATGCCACCATTTGCAGCTTCCAGTTATCAACTGGAGAGATGACTATCACGCTAGAGGATGTATACCACATCCTCAGTCTTCCCATCCATGGTCGACAGGTGGAGCTCAATGATTCTCGCTCACCATAGGAGTGATTAAATGGGTTTCATACTGCTCCATTCGGACAAACGGTAGAGATGGGATCAAACATATCCACACCCAGTGGTTTGACTAGGCCCGGACCACTACCCCTCTACTGTGTCATGACATGGTGATTAGTTTCGCCATGTGGGTGACCATAGATGCATGAGACTCTCACCTCCACAGGGGTCTCGTCCACACCATCTGAGAGATGGTGGAGTGGTAGACTTTTTTTTCATTGGGGCACAACATGCTCGCTCACCTCTACCAGGAGCTCAGTCTGTTCGTTCACTACGAGTACTGCAGCTTAACTGTGTACACACTCCTATAGGTGTGGGCTTTCGCCCACAACATGTGTACTAGGTTAGAGGGCTTCCCTTAGGTGCGGGTCTATTCTATTCTGATGTCCCACTGATACGAGCTCACTTGGTAGTGGAGGCACGATGATCTATAGTTCTGGAAGCTCTTGTTTGATACCCTGATGCCAGATAAGATCAAGTGGAGGCCCCACCGCTACTTTCAGTGGGTAGATGATCGCAGGTTCCTCTGAAACCTGCAATGCGACCGGTTTATCCTCGAGCACACAATTTTTTTCATTATTCTATACTACTAGAGTTGGGTCATGCGACAACACGGGCGGGTCCAGATTATCCCCCTTCCTATCCTCACATACACCTGAGTTGTGTGAAGCATGGTGATGCCTGAGGATCATCTACGCTCCACCCTAGTGGATGTGGACCTCTTGGAATACAACGACGATGACACCAATCTATCGCCGATGGGGACACTAGACAGCATCAACATGGCTCAAGATTTTTTGGCGTGGTGGGTAACACATCGTCCCACCCTAGTTTTCCTAGCAAATTCCCCCAAGGGGATCCTAGCTTATAGGGGGATGTGCCACCACAGCCACCCAGGAAAAGGTGTAGGCACAAAGGCAATGATGAGGAGGAGGAGCAAGAGCAGGCTGAGGAGGAAGTGAAGGATGTCTTCACCTCCACCAGCTACTCTTGTTTCGTCAACGCCACCAGCTCTTGTAGCATCTAGGGCAGCTCCTGACACTGGCAGTGTAGGACTGAGTTCTCCTCCTTCCCTTGACCCATTCTGGAAACCAGGAGACCTAGGTATAGCAGTTGTTTATGTTATTTCATTTTAGTATTTCTAGTTTTTATCTCATATATCATGTGTCAATTTTAGTATCTATACACTTCATGGTACTGATATACATTTTGTTTCTATGATTGCAGTGGATACTTAGGGATGGACTAGGTTCTTCATCCAGTGCATATTAGAGGTGGCCTCTATTGTGCCTATCCAAGGGGTTGTCCTAGATGCATAACAACCAGTTTCAGTGGGATGACATGTCCTAATTTTCAAGTTGGTAGCACAGGTGGAGATAGTGCAGAGGAAACTTGATGCTACCATGCTTTAGGGGCAGCGGGACCAGCTGTCGAGGGAGCTACAAACAACACTCGTAGAGTGAGACGTGGCCATGACGAGGGTTGATGTCACCGATCAGGTGCATGATGCCCTTCAGAGCTATCTCGATGACCTCATAGTACAATCGACAGCCGTGATCCCAGGAGGTGACCAATAGTTATAGCAGGAGCTCATGTAGGCTCAGATGCAAATATGCTCCCTCTAAGGAGAGATCAAGGGGATGCGTACAACCCTATCAACCTCATGTTCACAGTGATCCAGATTCATCTCCACTGTGCAGCCTTTCCCTTAGCCATAGCCGCATCCAGAGTTGGAGTGCTCAGGGAGCCATATGCCTCAGCCATAGAGAGCCTCCTTTTTGTACATCAGTTTTGTAGCCACGATATATATATATACATATTTGTAGATCTTTTTTGTATAGATATTGATACACATATTTAGTAGCCTCTCATTTTTTTGACAAAAGTGGCCCGATACATGTACATGACATTTGATATTTATACATATATACATGAGATATTGATTCTAATACTATAGCATTGTGTACTTTGATGTGTATGTTTCTTTCATTTTTGTTGGTGTTATGGATCTTATATATGTGTATGGATGTATATTTACATTAGATGTTATCATGATTTAACCAATACACATGGATGTATGTTAATTAAACACAATAATGATCTAATTGCATAAAAGATGTAATGTAATGCATGGATACACAACATAGTAAAAAACATGTATGCACATGTCTCTCTCACACACACAGTTACATCATAACACAAAAAAAAATCATAATTTGTTAATGAATAATGTCAACATATGTAATGCTACAACCCTTAAAAAGTGAACACTACACATATGACACATTAGACACCATGCATAGTATCAATGAAGATGCATTGCATTAACAGATTCTCTTAGAGGTGCTCCATCCATAGATGATAATCCATAGGAACCTAAACCATACACAAAGATGACAATGTAAGGGCCCAACCAATTAGGATTGAATTTTCCCCTTTGATCAGGTGACACATTTACATTTCTATGATTCTCGTAGAGAACTAGGTCGCCTATCTTGAAAGTTCAAGGAAGTAACTTTGATTGTATTTCCTAGATAACAATCATTGATAAGCTTTAAGATGATTGAGGGCCTATAGTCGGCGCTCATTGAGCATCTCTAGTTGATGCAAATGATTAGCTCGGTAAGTTTCGTCATCAATTAACTCTTTAAGGGAAACCCGCAAAGATGACATTTCCAACTCTAAAGGCATGATAGCTTTGACACCATACACAAGGTTGTAAGCCATTTTTCCTATCATCATATGAACACTCGTGCGATAGGCCCATAAATTATATGTTAATTGAACATGCCAATCTTTATCGTGTTTATTTACTGTCTTGCAAAGAATGAGCTCAAGAGTCTTGTTAGATGGTTCCACTTGGCCATTAGACTGAGGATAATATGATGTAGAAAATCTATGTTGAATGTGACATTTCTCTAGGAATTACTTTACATCCTTGTTCTTGAATGGCGTACCATTGTCAGAGACAAGTTTAGAAGGAAACTCAAAACAAAAAATGATGTTGTTTAGAAGAAAATTACAAATACCTTTAGCATTCGTAGATCGAGGCGAGATGGCTTCGACCCACTTCGTAAATTAATCCATAGTAGTAATGATAAAGGTATGTCCTTTAGAAGAAGGAGGTGATATTTTTCCAATAATATCCAACCCCCATTTCACAAATGACCAAGGGGAGGTTTGTTTTTGTAACTCTTGTGCAGGTGCATGAATAAGACGACTATGTTGTTGACATTCCGGGCACTTTTTAACAAAGTCAAAGGAATATTGTTCCATCATTTTCCAAAATTACCCCATGTGTATCAATTTCCTCACCAGGGATTTACCACCAGAGTGTCCACCTCCAAATCTCAAATGGGCTTCTCTTATTTATGCTTTAGTGAGACATCGAAGGAGCAAGCAATTGTAAGACTTCCGATAGAGAACATTCAACAAAACAACATAACAAACTGAAAGCTTTCGTCTATGAGTGTGATCATTTTTCATTGCATCATCGAGAAAATTTCAAGTCTTTAGGTAGTTGTATATGTTAGAAAAATATTCTCCTAAGTCCACATGAGAACACAAAAAAACATCATATTTAGGTTGATCAGAAACAACAGGAGTCCAAAGGACTTGAACCATGAAGTGGTATTCTTTCGTATCCCCGTCCGAAGGTACCAGGGAGGCAACACTCGCCATGGAATCCGCATGTTAGTTCTCCCTCCTAGGGACACTGTCTATTGTGAAAGAGAACTAATTAAGCAAGGACAAAGCAAGGTATTGATACCGAGACAATTTACTTTGCTTAGCCTGATAGGTTCCCATAATTTGATTCACAATAAGCTCATAATCACCCAGTATACAGAGATGTTTTATTTTCAACACGATCGCGAAACACAAGACAACAATGAGGGATTCATGCTTATCGATGTTGTTGGTACAAGGAAATTCCAATCGAAAGGAGAGAGGGACCAGCTTACCTTTAGGCGATATTAGATCCACACCCACTCTGGAGCCAGTATGACACCTCAACCCATCGAAGTACATTTTCCATTCAAGGTCATGATTGATTAGGAAAATGTTCTCATCAAGAAATAAGTCCAAACTTGGAAAGGAGAGAGATGAGGGAGTGTCTACCAATTGATCGAAAAATACTTAACTCTTTATCAACTTCTGAGTAATAAACTTTATGTCAAACTTAGAAAACAACATCACCCATTTCACTAACCTTCCAGCAAGGTTGGCACTAGAGAACAAACGTCTTAGAAGATTACTCTTTACAATAACATGTGTCTCAGCATGAAGAAGGGAGTGCCTTAGTTTTTGCATACCAAAGATGAGAGAAAGACATTGCTTCTCCATGGGGGAATACTGAGTTTCATAATCAACCAGGACACAAATAATGTAGTAGACTGCTCTCTCTTTCCCGACATCATCATACTAAGCTAGAAAATTTTCCAAAGCATATGTTTATGTAGCGAAGTAAAGCAAAAAGGGCCTATCTTGCAAAGCCAACATTAGTATGGGAGGATTGACCAAATAGGTTTTGATTGACTCAATATTTTTGGCACTTCTCATCCCATACAAAGAAAACATCTTTCTTTAACAAACAAGTGAAAGGAAGGGTACAATCAACCAACTGAGATATGAATCTGTGAATTTCCTAAATCTTCCCTTGTAAACTTTGTAACTCAATAATGTTCCTAGGTGGAGGCATGTTAATCATTGCATCGATCTTATTTATGTTGACCTCAATTCCACGATGAGAGACAATAAATCCAAAAAAATTTATTGTGTCTACACCGAAGACACACTTAAGAGGATTAAGCCACGTCTTATAGAGTCAAATTCTTTCAAAAATAAGATGAATATTTTCCACGTGATGCTGACGAGTTACAAATTTTTCCAAAATATCATCAACATAATCTTCTAGGATATTGTGAATGAAATCATGAAATATCAGGGTCATTTCCCACTGCTAAGTTGCTCCTACATTCTTTAACCCAAAGGGTATGACCACATAATAGAAGGTACCCCAATGGGTAGTGAAGGATGTCTTATATTCATCTTTCAAATTAATACGGATCTAATTGTAACTCGAGAAACCATCCATGAAAGATAACAAGGCATGGCCTACCGTCTAGTCCACAATCATATCTATATTAGGCAATAGAAAATCATCCTTAAGAGAATCCTTATTAAAATCAAAAAATTCAATGCATATAAAAATATGGCCATCAGGTTTACTAATGACAACAATATTCAAAATCCAAGGGGAATATTCGATTGGATGGATAAAGCTTGCTTTCAATAACTTCTCTATCTCAATCTTAACCAACAACACGACCTTGGGATTAATCTTTCAAATTTTTTGCATAACCAGCTTGGTGTTGGGACATAAGACTATATTGTGAACCACTATAGACTCATCAATGTCGGGCATGTCCTCATACATCCAAAAAGATATCAGGGTGAGAATGCAGAAGATCAGAGTGCTCCTTAGCCTCTTCGGAAGAAAGGCACTTTCCAATCTTAATCACCTTTTCAGAAGACTTAGGATCCATAGAGACTTCGGTAGTGTCTCCCTTGAGAAGAGAACTACAGTCTCCAATATATGCGATATTGAAACATCATCATCAACATTAGCTAGAGGGTCCTCCTCATTGACACTCAAGATGGATTCTCCAAAATATGCCTACTTATTCAGGCGATATGGGAATCGTCTCTTATGATGAAAAGGAGGAAAAGAGGAGTATTCACCTAAGAATTCCTCCAGGGCTTCATCTAAGGAGAAAACATCTAAAGGGACCTTTTTGGCCTACACCCCCTCCTCTATCTATTTAGGATGGACCAAACTAAGTGGTTCAACCAAAATTATGTTAACACTCCACCAAGGTTTCTCCTTGGATTGTTCAATAGAGCACCCCAAACCTAGATAGTGCTTACGAGGCTTAAA